>OVAP01005013.1:0-11011 GCA_900406295.1 Aurinia saxatilis | reverse complement strand
TAACAACATTATAAACGTCTATGAAAATGGCCAAAGTTTCAAACAAAATAGAAAATACTAACTTTGAATAAGATAGAAAATGCAGAAAGTGTGACCGTGTGGGAAAGCAAAATGGAAGTAAATTCACGACAGTTTCATGGACAATTACGTGTTATCTAAGTAGATTATTATATAAGACTCTGAATTCTAAGTTATAAATGATTTAATAATTTGTGTATTGAGAGGTTAGCATCAAACTTTTGTTCTCTTTTCTTTTTCTTTCCTTTCTCCACTTTATCAAGACAACATGTTTTCATTGCTTGTTTCTTTAGTCACCATAGTATTAACCATCGTCATGGTTTATCAACGACGGTGGAGATCCAATATACCACCAGGACCACCACCACAGTTTCTAGTTGGAAACCTTCATCAACTAAAACCACTTTGGACACATTCTTTCTCCGAGTGGTCAAAGACGTACGGTCCAATCATATCAGTGTGGTTAGGATCACAACTCGCTGTTGTGGTCTCGAGCTCTGACTTAGCCAAACAAGTGTTGAGAGACAAAGACTACCAGTTATGTAATCGACATAGGACCGCGAGGATGACTCAGAACGGTAGCGATCTTATCTTTTCGGATTACGGACCACACTATGTGAAGCTGAGGAAACTCTGTACACTTGAGTTATTTTCTTTGAAGAGCATAGAGTGTTTTAGAGCCATGAGAGAAATGGAAGCAAAGACCATGGTGGAGATGATTTTCAAGGACCTGATGAGCGAATCAAATGATGGTCAGGCGCGAAAACCGGTGGTCTTGAGGAAGTATCTAGGTTCGGTTTCTTTGAACATTGTTTCAAGATTAGTAATTGGGAAAACATTTGAACCTAAAGAAGGCAAAGAGCTTAAGTCAATCGTCGAAAAGGAGACTCGCTTGCCCGGTGCAATCAAGCTTCTTGATTACGCCTTGTGGCTAAAACGGATCTCCTCGTGGTTTACTAACGACAAGGTGTTTATGCAGCACATGGCACGGAGAAGAGATTGGTTTAGACAAGCTGTAATGAACGGAGGATATGGAGGAAGTGAAGAGCAAAAGTGTTTTCTTCAGAGACTATTAGTGTTGAAAGAGAAGAATGAGCTGAGCGAGGAGACAGTAATGGGACTGGTATGGAACATGCTAACCGCGGGTGCTGACACAACCGCTATAACTATCGAATGGGCAATGGCGGAGTTGATCAAATCCCCAACTGTTCAAGAAAAGGTGCAACAAGAGCTTGACTCAGTAATAGGATCTGAAAGGTTAGTGTCTGAATCAGACATCTTGAAACTGCCTTATCTACAATCCGTAGTTAAAGAAGCTCTCCGGCTTCACCCTCCAACACCATTGATGCTTCCACACAAGGCTAGTGAATCAGTTCAGATAGGTGGATACGATGTTCCCAAGGGAACTACAGTTTATGTCAATGTACAAGCGATTGGTAGAGATCCAGCAAACTGGAGAAACCCGAATGAGTTTAGACCAGAGCGGTTTCTCGTGGAGGAAACCGATGTTAAAGGTCAAGACTTTCGAATTCTTCCATTTGGGTCGGGAAGACGGGTGTGTCCAGCAGCACAACTCAGCATGAACTTGGTGACATTAACACTTGGTAATTTGTTACATTGCTTCTCATGGAGTTCCTCTACACCTCGGGAACATATAGACATGTCCGAGAAACCAGGGTTAGTTTGTTACATGAAGACTCCATTGCAAGCTCTAGCTTCTTCTAGGCTGCCACAAGAGTTATACACTACAAATAAGTTATATTAATCGACATAAGATTCCAATTAAGAGGTTAAACAGATGTAGCTATAACAAGATTTTGGAACATGGCTAATGAAATCATTTTAGCTATTATGGTAATTAAATTAAATATTTCAAAGGTGAAATTGAGCTTCATCATTGTATATAACAGATGAAATTCCGAATGGAAAGGTAAAGAAGGATAGTTTAGCAGCAAACAATGGTAAAGTGCATCATCCATCATTATAATTTTGAAACATAACTCACAAACCTATTGCTCTTCTTCTGTCAAAAGATTACAAAATGTAGGATGCCTCAAAAACTGCAAAGAATATGGAAGATCCAGTATTAGAGAATAATACAATATAGAACCAAAATTTTTAGGAATGGCCAAAATTTTTAAACCAAACTGAATAGTTACAAGTACAACTGAACCAAAATGATCAAATCCTAATCTAACGAGAGTTGTAAAATTTTATAACCTTTTTTTTAATCATATGGATCAGTATTATGGAAAGTAAACAATCGAACAATACAAAGNTCAGTATTATGGAAAGTAAACAATCGAACAATACAAAGAACAATAAATCAAAATCATAAAAACTCTAATATCACAAACCTAAATAAAGTTATCTAGATACTATTGAGCAAATGTCCTTCTGATATTGAAACCATGAAACTTCTTTTTAAACAGAGAGTCAAAACAATCATCTGACTCTTGAATATTCAAATCTTATATCTTTGTTTTGTCAAATCTCCTAGCTGAAAAAGATAAACCCCAACAAAAGAAAACCGAGGGAAAAAACCCAATCATATGCTCTCTCTCCAGAGTAATTATCCGGAAAAGAGAAATAAGCCTCAACCTACCAGAAAAAACCATAAGTCCCAATTTACCAAGGAAAACCACACGGAGCATGATCTAACCGGAGAAGATAACACCGACACAAAAAAAAACAAAAAAACGAAATCTCTCCGGTGGCAATAAAATTTCATAACCGAAGTAATCAAATGTTCATACCAACACAAACCAAATGCTTACAGGGACAAGCTAATACCAATAAAAAGAAAAAAACTAATGTTGACAGTGGGATTTGAACCCACGCCCTTTCGGACCAGAACCTTAATCTGGCGCCTTAGACCAACTCGGCCATATCAACATACTGCTCAATGTAAAAATCAGAGAAATAAGACAAATCGTTTTAATCATCTCAAGCGTAGCCGTTGAAGTTCTTCGAAGCAGTGCTAAGTGAATGCTATGGAGTTGTTACACTCCAATCGAATCGATTATAAGATTTCAATTTCTCCTGTTCGTGTCTGTGTATTCTCCTTTCGAATCGATAAAAGAATCTGCCTTTTTCGATTTCCAAACTTCTTTCCTATCTCCTCAGATAATTCTAGGGTTAAAGAACTCGTTTTTATTACTTTGCTATATGAAAGTTTCCAGATTTTAGGGGTTTCTTTCGTGATGCTACGATTTCCTGTAATGGGTACTTCTCTGCTTCCGAAACATGTAACAGCAGTTATAAAATGTCAGAAGGATCCGATGAAAGCTTTAGAAATGTTCAATTCGATGAAGAAAGAGAAGGGTTTCAAGCATACTTTATCGNTTTCAAGCATACTTTATCTACTTACCGTAGTGTAATCGAAAAGCTTGGATTCCATGGGAAATTCGAGGCTATGGAACAGATTTTAGTGGATATGAGGGAGAATGTTGGTAACAATATGCTTGAAGGGGTTTATGTTGGGGTAATGAAGAATTATGGTAAGAAAGGGAAAGTTCAAGAAGCTGTTAATGTGTTTGAAAGGATGGATTTTTATGATTGTGTGCCTACGGTTTTCTCTTATAATGCTATTATGAGTATATTGGTTGATAGTGGTTACTTTGATCAGGCTCATAAGGTGTATATGAGGATGCGGGATAAGGGGATTACGCCTGATGTGTATTCGTTTACCATTAGGATGAAGTCGTTTTGTAAGACGAGTAGGCCTCATGCTGCTTTGAGGCTTCTTAATAATATGGAGTCTCATGGCTGTGAGATGAATGTTGTTGCTTATTGTACTGTGGTTGGTGGGTTTTATGAGGAGGATTTTAAGGATGAGGCGTATGAGTTGTTTGGGAAGATGCTTGGTTCGGGTGTTTCTCTTTGTGTTAGTACGTTTAACAGGGTTTTGCATGTTCTTTGCAAGAAAGGAGATGTCATGGAGTGTGAAAAGCTGCTGGATAAAGTTATCAAAAGAGGGGTTTTACCGAATCTGTTTACTTATAATTTCTTCCTTCTTGGGCTTTGTCAGAAAGGTGAGCTTGATGCTGCTGTTCGTATGGTAGGTAGTCTAATAGAGCAGGGACCAAAACCTGATGTCATCACGTATAACAATCTGATATGTGGTTTATGTAAGAATTCCAAGTTGGAGGAGGCGGATTTTTACTTAGGAAAAATGGTGAATGAAGGGCTTGAGCCTGATAGGTTTACCTACAACACACTAATAGCTGGATATTGCAAAGGTGGAATGGTGCAGCTTGCAGAAAAGATTCTTGGTAATGCTCTTTTCAATGGGTTTGTGCCTGATGAGTTTACATATCGCTCCTTAATTGAGGGATTGTGTCACGAAGGTGAAACAAACCGTGCGTTAGCTTTGTTTAATGAGGCCTTAGGGAAAGGAATAAAGCCTAATGTGATTATTTACAACACACTGATCAAAGGATTGTCTAATCAGGGTTTGATTCTTGAGGCTGCGCAATTGGCAAGTGAAATGTCTGAAAAGGGTTTGATTCCCGAGGTACAGACTTTTAACATACTTGTAAATGGATTATGCAAAATGGGATGTGTTTCTGATGCTGATGGTCTTGTTAAAGTCATGATCTCCAAAGGTTATTTTCCTGACATTTTTACTTTCAACATATTGATTCATGGTTATTCTACTCAGTTGAAAATGGAAAACGCACTTAGGATCCTAGAAGTCATGGTGGACAACGGCGTTGATCCTGATGTGTACACTTACAACTCTTTGTTGAACGGTCTCTGCAAAACGTCAAAGTATGAAGATGTGATGGAAACTTATAAAACGATGTTGGAGAAAGGCTGTGCTCCTAACTTATTCACGTTTAATATACTTCTGGAGAGTCTATGCAGATACCAAAAACTAGATCAAGCCTTGGGGTTGCTGGAGGAAATGAAAAATAAGAGTGTAAACCCAGACGCAGTTACTTTTGGAACGTTGATTGATGGGTTCTGCAAAAATGGAGACTTGGATGGAGCATACACGCTATTTCGGAAGATGGAAGAGGTTTATAAGGTTTCAAGTTCAACGACAACATATAACATCATCATTCATGCTTTCACTGAGAAGCTAAATGTTACTATGGCCGAAGAGCTTTTCCAGGAGATGAGTGATCGTTGTCTTATTCCTGATACATACACATACCGGCTTATGATTGATGGTTTCTGCAAAACAGGAAATAACGATATGGGGTACAAGTTTCTGTTGAAGATGATGGAGAATGTTTTCACTCCATCACTCACAACTTTTGGACGTGTAATAAACTGTCTTTGTGTGGACGATAGAGTTTATGAAGCTGCCGGTATTATCTATCGCATGGTCCAGGAAGGACTGGTCCCTGAGGCTGTTAACACTATATTTGATGTTGACAAAAAGGAGGTGGCTGCTCCTAAGCTTGTCTTGGAGGATCTGTTGAAGAAGAGCTGTATTACGTATTATGCTTATGAACTTCTTTTTGATGGCCTTAGAGATAAAAGGCTACGCAAGAAAAAGGCTTTCACAGTGGTCGCCATGTGAATTTGATGAGTGCCTTACCTCATGGACTGCATGCCGTATCGCCTCAGAATTCAGATAAATGGCTATCTCGGTACTTGCTGAGCTATTTCTGGAGAAGATGGTAACTGAACCGCTTGTCTGGGGAGTTAAGTCCCCATGTACTGAATTTACATTTAAATTTTGGCTACAAGTACGCGGTCAGTGGAATTTCATCCAAGACACACAGATGTTGGAATTGCTCTGATCTATTTAGATATTGAGCAGTGTTATTCTGTTTCAGCACTCAATTCCTGAAAATTCAGAGCAAGAAGTTTTCTGCTTTGGTTACATTCCACTTTTCCTATTTGGGGGTGCTTCAAGATAGAAAATTGAACACAAGCAAGATGGCACTGCAAGAGGATGCTCCACGTCATTCTCAACTTCACATCCAATCAGAAATGTGTTAACACCAGCTTGAAATAAGCCTTACTCAAGGAACACATAACCACTGCGAAGAAGCTGCATGAGGTATGTGAGACTGCAAAAATAATTCCGACCCCTTTTTGCTATGTTTGGTTAGTCGGTAACAATCTCTGTGAAGTAGATCTTTCAATGATTGAATCATACATCTTTAATAACAACAAAGCATATCAAGTAGACATAACTGGAGATACCTCATGCTTTATTCAGTTTCATTATCATACTTTGGTAGCTAAAGTCCATGAACATATGTCTCAAGGAATTATTGTTTACTTTCACACCATTATTTAACATTTAATTAATCATCCTCTGAGACATTAAATCCACATGAGTCATCACTTGACCAACATCTTGATCTCTTTACGCATTTGCAGCCTGCTGGAGACGCTTTTGTCTAGAATTCAGGACAAGGTTCAACAACCTATCTCGAGGGAGTTCTAATTCTTTCATGACAGGCAGCTCTTGCAGGCGCTCTATCCAGTTGTATATTGTCGGATTGTTTACTGGACTAATAATCTCTACACCAAGTGCTTCATGAAAAACTTTGTGTGCTCCAAAAGCAGCGATGATGATGATGTCCAAAAGTCCTACGTCATCATTTGATTTGATAATTTTGTTTGGGAAATGCNCATTTGATTTGATAATTTTGTTTGGGAAATGCTTCTTTACTCCATCTTCAAGAACTTTGAATCTCTCTCTAGCCTCTTCGACAGACCTTTCTAGAGCTTCACCCTCTTGGGACATTATTCCACCCATGGTCTCAAACACCTGCAACAAGAACCAATCATTAGTACGACAATGATATCGATGTGATTTTTGAATGAGAGATTTGTGTGAAACACCTGTTGGTTGATGTAGCTGGCCCAGAACCGGACTTGGGCTCTTTCGTATGGATCCTCTGGGAAGAGACGAGGAGAGTTCCTCCACGTTTCATCGATATATTCAAGAATCACAAGCGATTCAGTCAATGCTTTACCATCGTGGACAAGAATGGGAATCTTCTTGTGAACCGGATTGAGTTGAATCAGGGCCTCACTTTTGTTCTGGAGATCTTCTTCGATGTAGTCATAACGTATGCCCTTGAGTTTAAGGGCCATTTCTACCCTCCTCGAATATGTGCTTGCCCACATCCCATATAATGTCACCTTATCCTGCTTCTCGTCCATTCTCTCAAAATTATGTTGTTCTCTCTCTAACTCTGTGCTTCAGTGTTCATTTCTTTTATAGAGTTCAAGTAAGACAAGATAATCTACTCTGCATCTTTTTTCTTGTTCATCAAGCATATTGTGTGGGCATTATTCGTTCAACTTTTTGACTTTTGAAGTTCGAAAGTTCCAATTGATATAATATTTCAAACTTGTTGATAAGTCCGAAAACAATACAGTATGTTGATAAGGAGGAAAGATACTGTTTTCAGACTTTCTTTTTTTTTTTNTTTTTTTTTTTTTTTTTTTTTGTGTTTTTTGGGTTAATTTTGAGTAAAAAACGGGCCAAGCATCCCCTACGAAGGGTTATCTACAACTTTGCCATCACCCACAAAAATATTATCACTCTCACATAGAGGTGTAGAAGAAAACAAACAGAGGAAACAGAGCATGGTGGGGTTAGTGTTACAGTCTCTTAACTGGTTTGGACATGGAGGCATCTTGGAGCAGAATAAGAAGAAGAGACATCTTATGAGTATTGTCAGAGCCTCACAAAGAGACGAATCTTCTTCTTCCCAGAGATTCGAAATCGATAGAGAAAAAGCTAGAGAAGCTCTGAAACAGCTTGATCAACAAATTGAATCTCAAGCTGATGTAAGAATCCCAAGAAAGTTAACCAAGACTTCTTCGGATGTTGTCAGATCAAGTGATGGAGATTCATCGATTGATCAGTTCATGTTTGAAGAACCACCAGAGATCTCCGGATCGTTCCTCACAACTTCAGCTTTTATTCTCTTAGCTTTTACTTTGTTCTATAATATTCTGTTCATCACAGTGATTAAACCATCCGTGGATGGACCAGAATCAGTTCCAGCAGAAAACAGAGTTGCTATCTCTGATTCTGACATTGTCAAGTTTCCACTTTCTTCTTTGCCTGAAAACACCTTCAAATAGTAAAACTTGATCAGTATTTCTTTCATATTAATTCTTGACTTATATTTTGATACTAAAATGTCACTATATTTGTATTCGAAGAAGATGTAAACTTACAGAAAACTAGCGAATTTTCTCTTCAGAGCAAAGTTCAATACTTAAAAGAGACACTGTTTGCTTTGTCGAGCTGCAACAACCTAAATGAAGTGTCTGTATCTAATCTCAATCCAGCATCTTCAACCTCCTTGCATATCTCTTTACACTTTGNGTCTGATTCTGACATTGTCAAGTTTCCACTTTCTTCTTTGCCTGAAAACACCTTCAAATAGTAAAACTTGATCAGTATTTCTTTCATATGAATTCTTGACTTATATTTTGATACTAAAATGTCACTATATTTGTATTCGAAGAAGATGTAAACTTACAGAAAACTAGAGAATTTTCTCTTCAGAGCAAAGTTCAATACTTAAAAGAGACACTGTTTGCTTTTTCGAGCTGCAACAACCTAAATGAAGTGTCTGTATCTAATCTCAATCCAGCATCTTCAACCTCCTTGCATATCTCTTTACACTTTGTATATCTACCGGAAGCGGCACAAACGCTAAACATATCGCGATATATATCATAAGTCCCCATGGACTGAATTTACATTTGAATTTTGGCTACAAGTATGCAGTCAGTAAAATTTCATCCAAGACAAACAGATGTTGGAATTGCTCTGATCTATATAACATGATATTAAGCGATGCAGCGTTCATTGTTTATTCTAATTCAGCACTCAAGTCCTGAAAATNCATCTCGCCTCAGAATTCAGAGAAAAGGCTATTTCAGTACTTGTGAGCTATTCCTGGAGAAGATGGTAACTGAACCTCTGTCTGAGTAATTAAGTCCCCATGGACTGAATTTACATTTGAATTTTGGCTACAAGTATGCAGTCAGTAAAATTTCATCCAAGACAAACAGATGTTGGAATTGCTCTGATCTATATAACATGATATTAAGCGATGCAGCGTTCATTGAATTCAGAGCAAGAAGATCTCTGCTTTGATTCCATTTCTCTTTTCCTATTTGGGGATGCTCCAAGTCATTCTCGACTTCACATCCAATCAGAAATTAGTCAGCACCAGCCTGAAATAAGCCCTACTCGAGTACACCTAATCACTGCGAAGAAGCTGCATGGGGTATGTGAGACTGCAAAAATAATTCCGAGCCCTTTTTGCCATGTGTTAGTCAGTAGCAATCTCTGTGAAGTAGAACTTTCAGTGATTGAATCACATCTTTATTAAAAATATTATCTTTGCAGTTCCTGACTTATATCTGGCAAAAGTATAACAACAAAGCGTATCAAGTGGGTAGGGACATAACTGGAGATACCTCAAATACTTTATTCAGTTTCATTATCATACATTAGTAGCTAAGATAAGTTCATAATCATCTGTCTCAAGGAATTATTGTTTACTTTCAAACATTATCTAACATTTAATCTATTATCCTCTAAGACATTAAATTCATATGAGTCATCACTTGACCAACATCTTGATCTCTTTACGCATCTTGATCTCTCTACGCATTTGCACCCTGCTGAAGACGCTTTTGTCTATAATTCTGGAGGAGGTTCAACAACTTATCATGAGGGAGTTCAAATTCTTTCATGACAGGCAACTCTTGCAGGCGCTCTATCCAGTTGTACAGTGTCGGAGTGTTTATTAAATTAATTATCTGTACACCGACTGCTTCATGAAAAACCTTGTGTGCTCCAAAACCAGCGATAATGACGATGTCCAAAAGTCCTACGTCATCATTCGATTTGATAATTTTATTTGGGAAATGGTTCTTTAGTCCATCTTCCAGAACTTTGAATCTCTCTCTAGCCTCTTCTACAGATTTTTCTTGAGCTTCACCCTCTTGGAACATTACTCCACCCATGGCCTCAAACACCTGCTACAAGAAACCAATCATTAGTACAATAATCATATCATACCGAAGTGATTTTATTATGAGATACTTGTGTGAAACACCTGTTGGTTGATGTAGCTGACCCAGAACCGGACTTGGGCTCTTTCGTACGGATCCTCTGGGAAGAGACGAGGAGAGTTCTTCCACGTTTCATCGATATATTCAAGAATCACAAGCGATTCAGCCACTGGTTTACCATCGTGGACAAGAATGGGAATCTTCTTGTGAACCGGATTGAGTTGAATCATGGCCTCACTTTTGTTCTTGAGATCTTCTTCGACGAACTCATAAGGTATGCTCTTGAGTTTAAGAGAGATTTCTACCCTCTTTGAATATGTGCTTGCCCACATCCCATGTAATGTTACTTTACCCTTCTTCTCGTCCATTCTCTTAAAAGTATGTTGTTCTCTTTACAACTTAGAAAAACTGCTAGAGTATTATGATTTGTGCTTCATTGTTCATTTCTTTTATATAGCCCAAGATTCCAAGGAAGACAAGAGAGTCTACTTTGGATCTTTTGTCTTGTTCATCAAGCATATTCTAGGTTCAACTTTTTGACTTTGAATGTTCCATTTAATATAACATTAAGGATTTGTTTATAGATTACTTTTATCTTAAAGATTGATGGAAACAGAGCCAAGAGTTTAGTATTCACGTATCTTGGAATGTTATGCCACCCAAGAAAAAGAAATCATTAACCATGATCTTTCGACCTCAAGACCCCCATGAAGCTAACCTATCAAGCGTAGACTTGTGGCCTAGAGAGAAGAATGGTGTTCCATACCTCCTTGGTGGAGAAACTCTTGTAGATTATGTTCTCAGCTAGCCAAATAGAAACATCATCACAAGATCCAAAGTTGGCTAGTGGTGATGTATGAGATATAAAGATCTGAACCAAAGATAAGGGAAGAATGCCAAGGACCACTATATATTGTGTTGATAAGGAGAACTTAAGTTAAAAACGGGCCATTGGGAATTTAAGTATAAA
>OVAP01005012.1:0-13640 GCA_900406295.1 Aurinia saxatilis | reverse complement strand
AAATAACATGAGAAAAAATGTTCCAAAACTATACTACAATTACCAAAAAAATTTTGGGATATTGTTATCTCAAGAACAAATCAAATGAAACAAATAAAGTTATCACATTCCACGCATAACGCGAATTAAACCCTAGTTACATATAAAGGTCAGAACAACGTTTGAGCGAAAGGTAATTAATGTTGTCACCATCAGCGTTTGTTAACTCATTCTCCATTTTTCCTGTTAACATATATTATAAATAATCTAGTTCAATTTTCGGTTTATATTCAGAAAAACTATTTTAGAAGGGTTTTTTTTCTTACTGAGGAGATTGCGTCGGATTTGTATTTTATCTTTTATATCAAATTATAAAGAAGTGAGGTTTAATTTAACTTTTAAATCACAATATATATGCTCCCTTCTTTTTTTGCCAGTCAAATTATATATATATTTTTTTTTTGCAAAATATGAATTAAAGGATAATACAAACAAACTCATGCAAAAAAAAGAGGAAAATATCACCTGGGCCAACACTTTTTACAAGGCCCATAATTATATCTAAGGCCTTGCGCGTTCTGTTAACTCTCGATCTCCGTTTTAAGATTTCAAAAATCACACCCTTTCTTTCTCCAACGGCTCTCTCATTTTTTTGTTTTGTTCTCTCTCTCCCAAATTCTCTGAATATTTTCTCTCTCTAGAGTTTCAAACAAAATTGATCGATCGATTTTTATAATTTTCTTAATGCAAATTTTCGTTTTGAAGATTCAATAAATCCCGAATCAGGTACTTGAAATTTTTTTCCGATATATTTTAGTTAATTAGAATTTTTGATTTTTTCAGATTCGTGATACTTTAGATTGTTTCTGTGTTCCAGTATTAATGGAGATTAGACATTGTTTGGTTTTTGGGTTTGGTCTTTTAGATCTGTAGAATCGAAAGCTTTTAGTTTAGTTTATGTTTCTGTTTCGATTTGGATAAGCTAAAATCGTTGTGTATTGGTTTGGTTATAGTGAAGAAAAAATGGAGAAGGTTTACGAAGAATTGGAGGATTTAAAAGCTGAGAATGATAAGCTTAGAGTGGAATTGAGAAGTAAATTGGAGATTTTAGACAATCTAAAGAAGGTAGAGAATGAGAAAGTAGTCGAGATTCGAGAGGCGAGGTTGGTTATTGAGAAGAATGGTTTTGAGATTGAGGAGAGAAGTAGAGAGGTTTCGGAGTTGAAGCGTGTTAACGAGGAGCTACAGCTTTGTTTGAAGGAGAAGGATTCTGATTTTAAGGTTTTGAATGAAGCTAATGAGAAGGTTAGAGTTGAGAAGGAAGAGAAGTCTCGGGAATTTGAAGAGGAAAGGAGGAAGTTGATATTGGGTTTGGATGAAGCGAGTGAGAAGAGGATTGATGTTGAGCAGAAGAATAATGTGTATAGAGCTGAGATTGAAGGGCTTAAGGGGCTTTTAGCAGTGGCGGAGAAGAAGAAGATGGAAGTTGAGAAGACGGTGAAGGCTTTGAAGGACATGAGAGGGAGAGATGATGTGATGAGTAAGATGGAAGAGGAGAAGAGTCAAGTTGAAGAGAAGTTGAAATGGAAGAAGGAACAGTTTAAGCATCTCGAGGAAGCGTATGAGAAGCTTGAGAATGTGTTTAAAAGTAGTAAGAAAGAGTGGGAGGAAGAAAGGATAACACTTTTCGAGGAAATTAGTTCTCTTCGGGTCAAGTTGGATTCACAGACTAGAATCGCGGAGGAGTTAAGGAAGAAGTTACAGATATGTAACAGTGTGTTGACACAAGAGGAGACTCGAAGAAAGCATCTCGAGATTCAAGTTTCTGAGTTTAAAGGTAGATATGAAGATGCTTTTGCGGAGTACCAAGATGCAAGAACACAGCTTGATGATTTGGGTGGTAAAAGAGATGAGGAAGTTGCGGAGTTGAGGCAAGCCTTGAGCTTGAAAGATGCAGATTTTAAGGAGATGAAGTATGAGAATGGGAAACTAGAGCAAGAAAATCGGGATTTGCTGGCTTCGTTGAAAGAACTACAGGAGGCTACTATTCAAGGATCAGGAACTTCTGCACTGTCGAAACTGAAAATAAGGTTTCAGAAATTGGAAAACATTCACAAGAAATGTGCAGCTAATTTAAAAAGTAAAGAAGCTGAATGGAGCATTGAAGTGGAGAAGATGGCAGAAGAAATGAGTGATCATAAGTTGCAGTTGGAAAGCAAGGAGGTAGAACTGAAAGAAGTTGAGTTGGAGCTTGAAAATTGTCGTTCATCTACTGCTAAAATGAGTCTAGAGTATGAAGAGATTTCGATCATGCTTTTTGTGCTAAGTAGAGCAATCTCTGAGGCTAATTCAAGGCTTGCAAATGTCAAAGATGAACAAATCAAGGATGAGAAAAGAGAAGAAAAAAGCTATTCTCTATTGATTGAGCAACTAGAACAGAAGAATGCTGCACTGGCCAAGGCACATGAAGAGATTAAAGCAGAACATGAAAGGGTCGGTTGCTTGCTGCAAAGAATTGAAATGCTGGAGCTTTTCGAAGAACAGAATCTTCAGATGAAGAAAGAGGTAGAGAGATATAAGGAAACAGTTGAGGTATCATCGAGACTCCAAAGTCAGATGAAGGAAAAAATGAAAGAGGCTGAAAAAGATTACGAAGAGAAACTTCTGCAAGTCTGTGATGCACTTGACAACACAAACTCGGACCTCGTTGGAGAACGTGAGAAGGTTGTGAGTTTAACAAGGCAGATTGAGTCCTTTGGTATAGTCAAAGAGAAGAATCTAGTGATGGAAAAAGAGATTCAGAAGTATGAAGAGATGCTGGAGGAATCAGAAAAGTGTCGGGTTCTTTTAGAAGAGCAGATTACGCAGCTCGAAAGTGATTCCAAGGAGAATATTAGAGAACTTTGCAACAAGGTGGACATTGCATATGCTAAGTTAGCGGAAGAAGTTGAGAAGACTACTTCATTGGTAAGAGAAACCGATTCTCTTGATCAAGACAATGAGCAGAAACAAAAAGAGCTTGATAACTACAAGGAAAGGCTTGAGGAGGCAAACAAAAACCAGCTTCTCTTACAAAACAAAGTGGCAAAGGTAGAAAGCGAATCGAAAGAGAAACTTGCTGACGTTTCTGAGGCACTGGAAACAGCAAATGCTGAACTTNACTACAAGGAAAGGCTTGAGGAGGCAAACAAAAACCAGCTTCTCTTACAAAAGAAAGTGGCAAAGGTAGAAAGCGAATCGAAAGAGAAACTTGCTGACGTTTCTGAGGCACTGGAAACAGCAAATGCTGAACTGTCTGATAAAACTTCTGAAGTGTACCAGCTTGAGTTCCAGTTGTGGGTTTGGAAATCTATTGCTAAAAGACTAAAAGATGAACTCGAGCAAAACCAGAACCTGCGTAAAAGAGTGGAAGCTTCTCTTATTGAACAGGTTGGAATTGGAGAAGCCATGAGGGAAGAGAGAAACGAGCTGGTGCAGAAACTAAAAGCTATCAGCTCCACAAGTTCGAACACAGCTGCTATGCTTGATTCAGAGAAAGAAACTCTTCACCAGATGATAAGGGATAAGGACAAGGTATTGGCAGAAGTCCAGAGAGAGGTAGAGTTTTTGGAACAAGAATTACTTCGAAGAGAACTCGAAGATGCTGTTTTTGCGCATATGACTACAGAGAGGGAGTTGCAGATTCTTTCAGGGGATTTCAAAGAGAAAGAAGACGACTTATGCTTGCTGCTGGAAAAGAAACAGAACGAGGCTGATATGGTTCACAAGGCATGGGAGAAACTCTCTGCTAGTCACATTCTTACTCAAGTAGAAACCGAGGCGAAAAAGTTGATGATAATA
This sequence comes from Aurinia saxatilis, assembly GCA_900406295.1. Taxonomy (NCBI): domain Eukaryota; kingdom Viridiplantae; phylum Streptophyta; class Magnoliopsida; order Brassicales; family Brassicaceae; genus Aurinia; species Aurinia saxatilis. The sequence goes on along the minus strand of OVAP01005012.1, from coordinate 9,821 downwards.
GAGCTTGAAAGAGAAATCTCTAGTCTCAGCCAGAAAATGGAAACACTGGACCATTCTGTTTCTTGTTTCAGACGAGGAACAACCAAGTTACAATCTGAACTGGAAGAAGTAACCACACATATGCAAGAAAAGCTAACAACTTCAGAAGCGGAGAAGACACAGTTAGTTCAAGAAGTGTCGAGTTTGTCATCCGAGAAACAAACTCTTCTATGTCTTATCAGCGAAATGGAGAATCGAATGTCGAAGCTGTGCGATGAAGACACGAAGCTGATGAAAACTTTGGAGAGATTTACACAGCATTGTGGTAAAGAGAACAATGTTGATTCTCCAAGATTGACAGTGAAGCATGAAGATGTTGCAACTGAAGATAGGTCACCATTTAGACAACTCAACTATTAAGTTTGATTAGTTTCATTTCCACAGAGAGATTGATTATTTTGTATCTCTCAGAATTAGTTGATTGATGTATGTCTCTACACTTTCTTCATGTTGTGTAAGCCTTTAACGAAACCTCTTGCTAACACAGAGGTTTTGCTCATGTGATAAAAAAAACGAATTAGATTTTGTTTTTTGGTAAGCAAATCTCTTAATGATGTGTTCATGTTTGAGCTTTGGTGGGCTATTCATTGGATCTGAATTCTGTTTTATTGGGCTTTTAAGTTTATTGATATATTATTGGGTTTTTTTTTTGGTTTTGTTGCATTGGATTTATATGATTAGCAGATTAATTAGGTAATTAACAAAATGCTGCAATGTTAAGAACTTTTAAAAAATTATGTTAGTAAAACTGGAGAATTTGATATAGTAAATTTGCATGTATTATTGGCTGTGTAAGAGGGTCCATTGTGATAATTTTCTACATATTACAAATTTAGGAAATTATATAAAATCCAAAGGCAGTTATGCATTAATTGTTTGACTAGTTTAGTGTTTAGATATACAGACAGTTATTAAACGTTTGAAAAAAAAAAGTAATTATTATTGTTTTTTGTATGTGTGTGTATGGATGTTTAGTTGTTTAGTACCATTTAAAGCTGATAGAAAAATACAAATTCTGGTTCAAACTGAATCATTATTTCTTTAATTTCAACACTTTTATATTTATTCATATTTTGACCAGAATTCAGATACAGTCAAAATTAAATATATATGAACAAAATGTAGTTATAAATTGTCAGTATTATTATTATAAACAAAAAAAGATAGTCAAAGTTCATCGTTTAGTAACAAAATTNTTCTGGTTCAAACTGAATCATTATTTCTTTAATTTCAACACTTTTATATTTATTCATATTTTGACCAGAATTCAGATACAGTCAAAATTAAATATATATGAACAAAATGTAGTTATAAATTGTCAGTATTATTATTATAAACAGAAAAGATAGTCAAAGTTCATCGTTTAGTAACAAAATTATTCAAAACACAAATCCCAAATAAATTTAGGCAACCTCTAAACAGAGATTTATTGTATGTATTAGTCTTACAAGCAAAAGCAATGAACAATTGTCAGATAAAACAATCAAGGAAACCTCTTTAACAATAATCACTGTTATTTTATTTTCAGAGCTAAAATTAATTCTAGAAATCTCAATTTCGTCAAAAAAAATAAATTAATATTGACTATGCAATATATAGAAAGATAACAAAAGAAGATATAAGAATTACGGTCAACGGTATTCCCGCGAAATGAATGGTAATTTAAAAGTTCAAAATACCGTTACTATATTGGTTTTTGACAATTTTTTAACTAGATATCAGATATGTATATTTGTATATTGACTGAAACTAAATAAAAATGTGTAAATATAGAAATATAAATTAAAAGATGAATTACATCTAACGGTATTTCCCACAAAATAAACGGTAACTCAAATACTTCCAGCCAACGATATTCACGATTAATAAACGNATCACTGTTATTTTATTTTCAGAGCTAAAATTAATTCTAGAAATCTCAATTTAGTCAAAAAAAATAATTAATATTGACTATGCAATATATAGAAAGATAACGGTATTCCCGCGAAATGAACGGTAATTCAAAAGTTCAAAATACCGTTACTATATTGGTTTTTTACAATTTTTTAACTAGATATCAGATATGCATATTTGTACATTGACCGAAACTAAATAAAAATGTGTAAATATAGAAATATAAATTAAAAGATTAATTACATTTAACGATATTTCCCACAAAATAAACGGTAACTCAAATACTTCCAGCCAACGGTATTCACGATTAATAAACAGTAATTCAAATTAATTATATAGAAACAAAATAAAATTTCAACAAATCTAAATTCCAAAATGTCTGAAAACCAAAATCTGATTGGTCCTAATGGTAAGGATTAGATTTTATTTCATTAAATTTCCATAAACTAAAAAGATAGAATCACATTTGTTTTACTACCACAAACTCATGTATAAAACCATAGTGCCAGTAGCATTGGAGAACATCATCATCATCATCATTTTTTCAGTCTAAAACATTTTAAAACACCTCTCATTCTCGCCGGTTCGTTTGAATCATGTCGACTACCGGACAACTTTCTGTTAGGTCGCGTTTGTGTAANAACAAATCTAAATTCCAAAATGTCTGAAAACCAAAATCTGATTGGTCCTAATTGTAAGGATTAGATTTTATTTCATTAAATTTCCATAAACTAAAAAGATAGAATCACATTTTTCTTACTACACAAACTCATGTATAAAACCATAGTGCCAGTAGCATTGGAGAACATCATCATCATCATCATTTTTTCAGTCTAAAACATTTTAAAAACACCTCTCATTCTCGCCGGTTCATTTGAATCATGTCGACTACCGGACAACTTTCTGTTAGGTCGCGTTTGTGTAACTTGCTTCACATGCGCAATTTTCAAGGATGTAAGACTCTGGCAGAATTGAACAAGTCACTCGGCAAAGATTGGCCTGAACTTGATCAAGCCATAGCGATCTGCGATGTTATGATGGCCGCAGAGACTCCTTTTCCGAATGGGTTAATGGATTTTTATGGAATGATTCGGACCACGAGGTTTGGACCTGTGGTTCTCGATGATTTCTTGTACTTGAGTAAGCTTCTAAGCGGGGAGGGTGATTGTTTCCCGTGTAGTCAAGATGCTGCTCAACATGCGTTACATGCTTGGTCCATTCTTTCTAAGCATGAGATGCGTTTGGAATATGATACTGGTCTCTCCGCTTTCCTAGCTGGTGAGATTCGTGGGCAGAATCTTGATGGTCGTGTTGAGAGTAACGGAGGAGGAGAAGGCCATGGCAATGACGGGATTGGAGGCAGCAGAGGATATGGCAGAAGCCAAGCTGATGGCGGTTCTGGCTTCGCAAACAACAACAGCAGCAACTTCGTTAACGGAGAAAGCAGCAAAGGTGGTGGTAGTAGTTACAAAGGAAAAGAACATATGCAGACCTACCATAAGCTTTGTACTCACTGTCACTGCCCCTACAAAACTGAATCACCCGAAGAGTTCCTCTGTAAAAGATGTAAGAAATTTTTCGAAAGAATGCAAGCTGCGGAAACTGAGAAGAAGGCTACAAAGGAACCAGGTTATGTCATGTTTCCTTCAGGATTTCCCAATGCTAGTAATGTGACTTCCAAAGAACCAACTCCGGAACAGACTCCCGACACTGATGAAGTCGTGGAGATTGTTTCAGACGACGAAAATGACGATAGAATGCTCATTTCCATAGCTAGAACCGCGAAGACTGTCATTATTGATGGAAAAAGAGTGAAAATGGTACCAAGAAAGAAGAAACCTAAAAATGACTGAAGAACCAAAGATTGTGTGCTCTTTCTCTTAATTATAAACTAGTTTTATGCATTTAATAACAATAGTAGTAATGAATAAGAGATTGTAGTCTCATTTTTTCATAAAGATCATTTGTATGAATGAATCTTTATGTCTTTTTCAGAATATCAAGTCTTTATTACTATAATCATCATGCTTGATTTTCATTATCACCAATTTACTACAGCAATATATTGTAATAGTATTTTTACAAACATAAACCAATGAACAATAGTCGATAATAAAATCAAGGAAATCTCTTTAATAATAATCACTGTTATTTTATTTTATGAACTAAAATTAATTCTATAAATCTCAATTTAGTCAAAATAAATAAATTAATATTTACTATGAAATGTATAGAAAGATAACGAAAGAAGATATACGAATTGCAATCAACGGTATTCCCTTGAAATAAACGGTAATTCAAAAATTAAAAATACCTTTACTATATTGGTTTTTGGCAATTATTTTTAGCTAGATATGTATATTTGTGCATTGACAGAAACAAAATAAAAATGTGTAAAAGAAAACTTAACCATAAAATGTATAGAAATATAAATTAAAAGATGAATTACATTTATAACAATATTTCCCACTAAATAAACGGTAATTCAAGATACTCTTAGCCAACGGTATTAGTGATTAATAAACAGTAATTCAAATTAATTATATAAAAACAAAACAAAATTTCAACAAATCTAAATTCCAAAATGTCTGAAAAACAAAATTTCAACAAATTTCTTTTGTAAGAAAAGCTGGTTTAATATTTTGGATTCCAATTAAGATCATATAAAAAAATTCAAAAAGTCATAAATTTTTTAATGATATCTTTTTTTTTTAAACATAAACAACTGTCATGATCGAGTAGACTAAAAACGTCTGCCACTTATATCTAAACGGCTTGGGAAAGATTAGTATTATATATTTCATCTCATGATGTTTATGATTCACCTATTATTCTCTGTAAATAAATAAATTTGAAAGTAGTTATAAATCTTAATAAATAAAGCTAATTTACCCTATGCAAATGCAAAATGGTATTGTAAGTTGGGTCACACCCGAAGTTAGAGTTTCAAAGAAACTTTTTAAAAATATACATATTAAATGATCTTATAAATTAGACTTTGTGAGATATAATAAAAGATATTACCTAAAATAACATAAAATTATATCAAAACTAATAAAATAATACACTCAAGGTGAAATATATATACATTCTACACATGTACACTTCTAGCAATAGTAATGAATAAGAGATTGTAGTCTCATTTTTTTTTTGTAGAGATCATATGTGTGAATGAATCATTATGTATCTTTTTCAGAATATCAAGTTTTTATTACTATAATCATCGTGCTTAAATTTTCATTAATCACCAATTGATTACATTTCATATCTTCTCCATATCTTTTTCTTCTTATTACATGGTCTGATCATGTCTATATATTTACACAAAGAATACAAACAACATTTTGACCGTTGTTTTCATCTCTCACATTCTCTCTGTGTCCACCATGGTGTTTCTTCAACATGTAAGTCTCTCTATAAGCAATGAAACTTCTTCTGCTTCTTCTCTGTTTTTGTTCCCATCTAATGTTGTGTATTATTGCAGATAGAGCAAGGGATGCGTCCGATATCTCGGTGTTACAATCCAACAATGTATTCAACAACAACAATGGGAAAAAATTTATTCACAGCTGCATCAGCAGCCACAAGCAGCAAGCTATTCTCTAGAGGATTTTCAACCACAAAGGCAAAGTCGAAAACCGAATCAAAAGAAGTTGCTGCTAAGAAACATAGCGACGCAGAGAGAAGAAGAAGGCTTAGGATTAATAACCAATTTGCAACTCTACGTTCCATTCTTCCAAACTTGGTCAAAGTAAGTATATATAGTTTTTGCATCCAATTAGACACAAAAGACATAAGATGTCTCGCCGAAGAAATTAACATTTTTGATGAAATATTAACAGCAGGACAAAGCATCTGTGTTGGGAGAGACTGTAAGGTATTTCAATGAATTGAAAAAGATGGTTAAGGAGATACCAACTACACCAAGTTTAGAAGACAACTTGAGATTGGGTCATTGTAACAACAGCAAAGACTTGGCGAAGGTCGTGTTCAGTTGTAGCGACAGAATTGGGCTAATGTCGGAGGTTGCAGCGTCGATGAAAACAGCGAAAGCAAAGGCGGTGAGAGCTGAGATCATGACAGTAGGTGGAAGAACCAAATGTGCCTTGTTTATTCAAGGTGTAAATGGTAATGATGGATTGATTAGGCTCAAGAAATCATTGAAACCTGTAGTGAATGGTAAATCATCATCAGAATCGAAAAACAAGCCTTAGAAGGAATGAGTAATTTGTATACTTGTACATCTCTGTGTTATGGTAGATGTAATAGGTATAGAAGCCCATATATATTATTGTAATTGGGTGGATACTTACAAATTTATATGAATACAAATGTTCCAACTCTTTCTTGATACTGCATCAGATATCTGCAAATAAAGCATAATCATCTTGAGAGATGGTGTGAAAGTTATATCAAATGAATCTTGCTCATCTTTTTTCTTACCCAAAAAGATGAATCCCCATGGTTGCTTCTAGTAGATAGCTTTCTTCTGAGTGACATAGATCTGGTATAATAAGTTGAACCAACATAGAACTCTTCAAACTATCCCCACCTACTTCTCATCAAACTTTAGTAGAACCTTTCGTTATAAATAGAGGTTCATTATCAAGTNAGCCCATATATATTATTGTAATTGGGTGGATACTTACAAATTTATATGAATAAAAATGTTCCAACTCTTTCTTGATACTGCATCAGATATCTGCAAATAAAGCATAATCATCTTGAGAGATGGTGTGAAAGTTATATCAAATGAATCTTGCTCATCTTTTTTCTTACCCAAAAAGATGAATCCCCATGGTTGCTTCTAGTAGATAGCTTTCTTCTGAGTGACATAGATCTGGTATAATAAGTTGAACCAACATAGAACTCTTCAAACTATCCCCACCTACTTCTCATCAAACTTTAGTAGAACCTTTCGTTATAAATAGAGGTTCATTATCAAGTCTCTTCCTCACTCAAAGCAAACAAGAACTACTCAAAGCACAAAACAATAGTAGTAACATCATGGCTCTTCTCAAGAACTCGTTCCTCCCATCTCTGGTTCTTGCACTCACATACACAGGCTTCTTCACTGGTCTTTCCGCTCATCGTCACCTTCTCCAGTCTACACCAACGACTCAGCCTCCAGCAGTAACATTTCCACCTATGCCTAAAACTGCTTTGCCACCACCGCTTCCTTCTCTATCAACTCCACCACAACAAACACTCCCACAACCAACTCTACCACAGCCCACCGGATTGCCACCAATGCCGAGCACACAGATACCTTCCTTGACTAACCCAGTGCAGCCCACAATCCCCAACATTCCCACAATCCCGATCATTCCACAGTTCAACTTCCCTATTCCTACCAACTTACCCTTCAACCTTCCTTTCAACATCCCAACAAACATTCCCTTTTTTACCCCACCACCTTCAAAGTAAATGAAGTGACAAGCTAGCTCTTTTGCTGACACAGCTTATTATCCTTCTCTTCACAGAGCTTTGTATCACATACTTTACTTTGCTGTCAGTTTGTATGTAAACCTATCTGTACTGTATCTTATTCTTTTGCTGTTGTTTGGTGTTGCCGTCCTCATTGTTGTTCCCTTTTCTAAAGAGTGATTTACCTTTTCCCTTTCTGTTTCTTTGGCTTGACCTCTGCAACTCAACACAGTAAAACTAGCATGCTACAATCACACATAAAATACTTTGAAACAGCACTTATAACACGAGTTACACGAGACACTCTTCACGCAGTTGCTTCAAAAGAAGAAACCACCTTTATTTTCACAATATTCAGTAACAATTACAAGTCGATGTTTACCTAGCTACAATCTGCTCAACTTTTGAAAAACACAAGGTCTCTTCTACAATTCGATTTGATAGCATCCTCTAACTTATCAACCTGATCATAATTAACCTTGAAGGAAACCATTGTAGTACCATCTTTACCCGTATCATAATCCTCCTTGATATCTTCAGCCTGACACGATTGCAGCTGTAAAACACACACACACACACATTAGAGAACTAACACACTCAAATCTTAAACCCTTTAAAAGAAATTCCAAAGTACAAAGAAACCCACCTGATTGTAAAGAACACCTAAAAGATCAAACGTCACCTCGACTCCCATTTGAACCTACAATAACCAAACGGATTAATTCATCAAGGAAATGTCTATTTGATTGAAACAACAATATGACAAGAAGGAAAAGAGTCTTACTTTAGACTTGACAAGACAAGTCGTAGCCGTTTTCAAACAATCAGATGCAACACCACCATATGCTCTCACAAGTCCTCCAGTACCAAGCTTGATTCCACCAAAATACCTTAAAACAAACACACACACACACACACATAAATCTACAGTACAACAAACACACACACACACACACACAAATACACAAACCCAAATCAATTGGTACAATATAAAACACAAACACATAAATCAATTGGTCCAGTGTAACACACACACAGTACACACACAAAAACACAAATCCTTTGGTACCGTATAATATACACACACAAACACATAACTCAACTGGTCCAGTGTAACACACACACACACAAATCAACTGGTACAGTATAACACACATAAATCAAATGGTCCAGTGTAACACACAAACACACACAGACACACACAAAGCTCACCTAATAGCAACAACCATAATCAGTATAACACACACACACACACAAATACAACCATAATTCTGTCTAACCCAGATGACATAAATCTACAGTATAACACACACACACAAATACACAAACACAAATCATTTGGTACAGTATAACACACACAAAAACACAAATCATTTGGTACAGTATAACACACAACACACATAAATCAATTGGTCAAGTGTCACACACACAAAGCTCACCTAATAACAACAACCATAACTCTGTCTAACCCAGAAGACAAAATTGCAGATTGAATCGGTTTCCCTGCTGTACCTGATGGTTCACCATCATCACTAGACCTATACTGATCACCAACCTAACCACAAAACAAAACCAAATAAAAAAAATCAAAACTTTATAATAACCCAAAATCAAAAAAGTTTCATTTTTTCTAATATGAAACTAGTTTTTGTGACCTTATAAGCCCAACAATTGTGACTAGCTCGAGGATCACGAACTTGAGAGAGAAACAATTGAGCTGATTGCTCTGTGGAGATTGGTCCTGCGATTGCAATAAACTTGCTCTTTTTTATCTCTTTCTCTAATGAAACCGTTTCTTTGATTGTGGTGAAGGCGCCGCCGGAATTTGAAGGCATTTTGGAAGAGGAAGCGAGAACTGTAAATCGCCGGCGGAGAACGACGACGGTGAAGGTGGTTGTAGCAGAGATTGGTACACTTAACCGCATTAGATTATTTTGCCTCTCTTCACTCTTCTGATTGGTCCTTCTTATATAAAAGGCCCAAGCCCAAGCCCAGGCCCAAGCCCAGGCCTAGTTTCTTCATTGATTATTCATAAATTAACAAGTCTTGTATATATATACTCTTTGTATATGACTCTTTTTATATGCAATTATCATATGAATATTTGTCAAAAGTTTTTATATCTATGTTAAGAGTTAAAGACCCAGTTTTTTTACATTTAGGACAATGTCAATGTTTTTACATTTGTTTTGATTCTTCATAAATTAACAAGTCTTAAATATATATTTTTTTAAAAATCAAATAAATATATAAGAGAGAATGACAAATATACCCAACTTTACATATCCACTAACCACATATAACTACACCTCTTTTTTTAATTACATATATGCACCTCTTTTTATTTTAATACTATTATACATTTTATTTACCAAAGCTATTTTTCACGTTAAATGATATATTTGTTAGCGTTTATGATTTAAGATTTAGTAAAATTATAGAGTTTATGATTTTCTTAGGGT
>OVAP01005011.1:0-12694 GCA_900406295.1 Aurinia saxatilis | reverse complement strand
AAGAGGCTCGCGGGCCACGCGAACCAAGTGTGGCTCGCGGGCCACGATGAGCAAGATACTCGCGGGCAACGCGAGCCAAATGTGGCCCGCCGGTCACGCGAGTGTGTTGTGGTTCGTGGGCCATGGATATCCTTCCATGTCTGCGGGCCACGACTCTTCCGACCTTCCTTCGATCCTTCCGATTCGTCGATATTCCTTCCGACCCATCCGGGTACTTAACAATGATCCTTCCGATGACATGACTCACGGACTACGACGAAGAGGAGGCCCGCGGGCCACACAAACCAAGTGTGGTTTGCGGGCCACGACGAGCAAACAACTCGCGGGCCACGCGAGCCAAGTGTGGCTCGCAGGCCACGACGAGTGAAGAACTCGCGGGCCACGCGAGCCAAGTGTGGCTCGCGGGCCACGCGAATGTGTTGTGGCTTGCGGGCCACGAATATCCTTCCGTGTCAGCGGGCCACGACCCTTCCGACCTTTCCGATGTGTTCCACGATCCTTCCGAGGATCCTCCGATACATCCCATGGTCCTTCCGACCGTGTGGGTCGCGAGCTACATCGCAACGTAGCTTGCGGGCAACGAATTATCGCGTGGGTTGCGAGCTACATCGCAACATAGCTCGCGGGCCACGACTTATCGCGTGGGTCGCGAGCTACATCGCAACGTAGCTCGCGGGCCACGACTTATTGCGTGGGTCGCGAGCTACATCGCAACGTAGCTCGCGGGCCACAACTCGTCGCGTGGGTCGTGAGCTTCATCGCAACGTAGCTCGCGAGCCATGATTTCCCTCTTAGAATCTGCGGGCCACGACTTTCTTGACAACGTCTCTCGACACGTCCCACGGACAAGCAACCATGCATGGTTCACATAATTGTCTCCATACGAACTTGGCGACCCAATCATTATGTGGGTCCCGATTGATCAACGTTTACAAGCATCGACAATCGGAAGACTTACGAAGAACATTTCATGTCCGTGATCATACTCTTTTTCCCTCGGTAAGGTCTTTTTCCACGTGGTTTTCCTTACCAAGGTTTTTAACGAGGTGGTCATCAGAACACATACGACTCACGAGATTATCAGACAATCTCGTGGGCCCATAAACATTCATAGCTAGGCAAACAGCCCAACTCTAAGTTGTGGGCCCATTTCCGTCAAGAACGTAACCCTACGAAGTGATCCGAGCGCCGTCGAGCAAGAAGGTTTGAGAACGAGTATATTCACCACATCTCGGAGAAGAGGAAATTATCCCAAAGACGATCGGAGAAAATGAAGTATATCGGAGGAAAGGGAAAGACGGCCCACAAGGAGCTTGAACCCCAAGGCGGTTTAGCTAGCAATGTATATAGGATCTAAGGTCGAAGGTCTTAGATCATCTTCTCATTCTCTCATACCTTGAATTCTCGGAGTAGCTTGTAATCTTTGAGAGTTCTATCAATAAAGCGACCCCACTTCCTTTGTCTTTTTCCATTGCTTTTTGTTCTCTTACTTTTGAGCAATTCACAGAGTTATAGTCGACAATCCCTAAACATTTCATAGACAAGTTTTGGTTGTGTGAATTTTCGCCCACACAATTTGGCGCCGACTGTGGGGACCTCATCGACTACTCCACACGAAGAATCGCTCTAATCCGAAGGCATGGTTCAAACTAAAGAAATCCCTTAACAACCGGAACTCAACAGCTCCCTGGTGACTCCAGCAACACGACCACTCAATCCAGATGGATCCACCATGGCCCCACCGGTCAACAACAAAGATAAAGACGCTCGCAATCCGGAAGGTCCTTCGGAAACTCCATCCGACGATGGGCAAGGCGTGACCACGAAGACACCAGCACCAACTGACCCCGACATGGTCAATACCTTGCTCACGGATCTGCTCGAGCGTTCTGCCAAGAAGGACAAGCTCAACCAGACGATCTCTACCCGACTGGAAGAACTAGCAACGCAAACCCAGCCTCGCAAGTCCATGTGAAGCCTCTTTCAACAACCACCACCGGTCGATCCTAAACGCACACCTGTCAATGCTATCGAGACCCAGAACCGAGTCACCGATCTCATTGACAACGACGGTGTGGTTCATACCGAACGCGACCTGATCCGCGAACCAGCTCTACCTGCTCAAACCCGCATACCAACCTAGACAGGAACTTGTAATGTATTGGGCTAAACAAAAATATCCAACCTCCATACCCTTTTTCATGGCATTAAATTCAAATTCTTTCAATTAAGACAACTCAATTTTCGGAAGCGGGGATGTCAAAACCAAATTTTGTCACTCCGGTAAAAGAATCAACTCAAAGATGATTTACTTCTTCGGATATTCACTTTGGTATCTGGATCACAAACTAGATTATGAAGTATAGTTAAAGGTAGAAGTACTAAATCAAGTACACAAACAAGCCTAAGAAGATGGAGATGAAAGAAACAGGGAATCATTCCCAATATCAATTTAAGCAGGTACATTGCTAAAAAATAGTTTCAGAAAGATTCTTGGTAGTGATAAAATAAGACAAAATGCAGATTCTAGATATTGAAACATCTCTCAAATCACCAGACAATCCAACATACTCTATCTTCTGATTAACCGCAGTCTAGATGATCAAAGCTCCACGTGCTTGAAGTGATACTCATCAATTGTCGAGTATATAAGACCATCGCCTTCCAGTGACTGTATAACACTCCTGTAAAGATAGAGCAAACTCATGAAATCAAGAGCTACAGAGATATAGGAGATTATAAAGAAGAAGAAAAGAGCATACTCTAGCTTGTTCTTTGGTATCTTCAAATGCTGAGCAATTTCATCTAAGTGTATTCCCTGTTGCCTAGCCCTGTAGTGAACATAAATAACAATGATCAGACCACCTTTGGGTGGTGCAGGCAAAGGTAAATTCAAACTCACGTGCACGCAGGTTGCTTTAGATAGTCCAAAATCATGTCATCTAAGTTTTTGCGACCGTTTCCATCATTGTTTTGAGAAGATATCACCTAAAAGAGAGCAACGCGGAGTCAAATTTATAGCACATTACATCATGTCATGTAGAAAACAAAAAACCATGGGTATTCTCATCGTACAGGGTTCAATGGAGTTGCCTGGCCTGTGTTTGAACCATTGAATATATGAGATTGAGATTGAGGGTCATCACCGACTTGCTGCTCCAACTGTTAAAACAAATGTTAGATATGATTGACTACAAATCTGTGATTCAGTAAAAACCCTATATACCTGTGATTCAGAGTTCTGGGAATAGAAGTGGATGCACTCAATATAGTGAAAGGTAACCTCGTTGAAGTCCGTAATAGGCCTGCAACACACAAGTCAGTCATATATGGAAAAAGTAACTGGCAAATTTGAAAAAGATATAAACATACCTGACAGAGAAAACAAGAAGCTGCCTTTTACCCTGAAAAGTCTTCAAATGACCATTGAGACGCACATAGGCTCCATCTCTGGTTCCACAAGCATAGAATAAGAAAGCAAATTCCAAGGGAAACGTGAGACAGCAGTAGAAGGTACTCACCGCACAGATTCCATTTCTCTAGCATCGAAGGTTTCATTAACCCATCTTTTACAGTCAATTCGTCCTGTCCCATCGTCGAGAATGAATCTAACTTCAGTTACTTTGGAGACGTCTTTGTCACACACCAGGCCGACAAGTGAGACGTTGGTTAGTGCAATCCCGTTGATGACGAGATCGGATCTTTCACCGCCGGACTGAGAAGATTGGGTAATTTGCTTGACCGTGAGTGGGACAAGTCCCTGAAATTCACGATTCTGCATACAAAGGGGGATTCAACATTCCTAAATCGCAAACTCGAGATAGCAATCGCGGACACACATACCTTTGCGGTGGAGGTTTCATAGGCCTGAGAAGGCTGAGAAGACATGAATCCGCCGCCGTAATTCGACTCCATTTGACTACTGGAGAACATTTTACTAGAAAGATTTTATTTGGGGCAAGTGGAGAAGCGGAACGTGCTTAGGTCATTTTAAGAGCGAGCCTATTATTTCCCTCCACTTTCGATTAAGCTTCCCGCCCTTTAGGGCTAAAACGGCATCTCATTTTAATCTTGTTTTTTCTATTTCTTTTGTCATGTTAATAAGTTGATTAAGAAAATGGTCAGTTAGTCAATTTGGAGTTCTAAATCCAACATATTTAATACCAAGCTGTCTATGCTCTCTCTCACTAGCTAGTTCTAGGCCTCGATTTAGTTACGGTTTGGTGGTCTTGTGGGTTCGGTCTTCGCTCCAGTTTTGTTTGGAGATGTTGTAAGTTGTTTCGCTGAAGCTTCTGGTATGTCTCCCTATTTCAATTGATAGGGCTGATATTTTATCAATTTTTAGTATAAATTTCACATTCTTTTGTTTTCAAAGTATTTTTGTGAAAACAATATTTTTTATATCATAAATGAGCATATTTCAACTAATTTCAGCAATTTCAGGCCCAAACGAAAATGGTACGTTTAATTTGGATTAAAATGGAATTTCAAGACAATCAAGCCACGTGAGTTGGTTGTCAATGGGGCTTGGAATTAAGTCAATTGGCTTCATGAGCAAGGAGTTAAGCACAAATCACTGAAGAGGTGTCCATTTGAAGTCGAAGAGTGGTGAAAGTCCATTCGATCGAAAATCCCTTACATTCGATCGAAAGCCCCTTACATTCGATCGAAAGCCCCTTATATTCGATCGAATCAGTATTTTGATTGAATTAAGTTTTAGAAGTAGCATCATTGTAATTGTGTTTTTGGATAATTGTGATTGATCATATGTTTTTCTTCTTTGGCTTATGTTTGTTTGACCGGCTAATGGATTCCGGGGATGGCATGTATCCTCCGGTAATGTGTGATTCCAGTTTCATCTAATAAAATTAGAAGTTGTCGGCAAAAAAAAAATGCAAAGTGTTGTATATTGTGCAAAGTTGAGATAAAATTTTTGTAATGCTATACAGTAGAAACTCTATATATTAATAATATTGGGATTTGAAAATTATTTAAAAAGCAGTTAATCAATGGATAAATTAATAATTGGAAATTTTAGGTAATAGGGTAGTTTTGAGTTTATAATTAGTTTTTAGGTAGTTTTGAGTTTATAATTAGTTTCTAGGTAGTTTTACTAGTTTTTCTATTTGAATTTCCCATTGTGCCCAATTAATTAAAAGGTGTTAAACCATTTTGGTTTAGTATATATATATTTTGATTTATCATATATTTAGGATTTGATTAAGACGCACAAAATAGAAAAAAAATATTGCATAAGATTCATATCTGATTTCTCTCTACGCCAAAGTAGACAAAACTACTAGTGGGTGGTGGATGATCATCAAATTGGATGGTGGATGGTGGATGATTATCAAAATGGATGGTGATATTGGACGGTGGATGGTGGATTATCATCAAATTGGATGGTGGATGATAGATGACTATCAAAATGTATGGTGGTATTGAACGGTGGATGGTGGGATTATGAAAATGGATGGTGATATTGGACGGTAGATGGTGGATAATCATCAAATTGGATGGTGGATGATAGATGACTATCAAAATGTATGGTGGTATTGGACGGTGGATGGTGGATGTTTTTTAAACTGGATGGTGGATGACAGATGATTCTCAAAATGGATAGTGAAATTAGACGGTGGATGATGGATGATCATCAAACTGGATGATGGATGATAGATGATTTTCAAAATCGTTGAAATGACGAATTGGGAACTAGATGACTTTGGAAGAGGATTTGCAGAAGCAAAAACCGGGTTGTAATCTCAGATAATCATGGGTTTGCGTTGTTTTATAATAAAGAGAATAAATATGTGAACATGTTTGCAATGTTTAGAGTTTGTGTTGATAGAGATCTGCAGGTTGTGGAGGAGGGTGAAATTTCACAAAACAAACTCAATTGGATGAGAGAAGATCATTGATTGGAAGAACCCTTAGATGAATTGAGGAAAACCTTTTTTTGCTCAATTTTTTGTTTGATTATGTTTCCAATTCAGAATTTTGGTTTTAATAAATTTTATTTAGTGACTGGTTTGAATTACTTATGATCGGTTTAGTTTGTCCCTTTAAACGAACTTATTAATACCAATTAGAGGCCAATATGGTCATTTTGTTAGAGTAAAACTACCCATTTAACAAAGAACTTAAAAACTACCCTATTAGCAAATTATAAACTCAAAAACTACCTTATTCACCATTTTTTTTCTTAAGAATTTATGTAATTGTTTTCTATTTTATGGTTTTAAAAAAAGCCATATGAAAATCGATATTTTATCCTAAAATTCATAAATTTTCTTTCAAAAAATTTTAGTTTAATTTTGTATATTTTGTTGTCTACATGTTCATCTTATTATACATTATGTTAATAATCTCGATTATCATAATAAAATGGATGTTAATAGTCTACTTGTATGTTCATATATAAATAATTCATACTAAATATTTAAAATTTTCTGAAAAACAAAGTTGAATAGATACAATACCTTTTAAATATATAACGGAAAAAATTATCACATCTAAGCTCGTACATAATAATAATAATAATAATAATAATAATAATAATAATAATAATAATAATAATAATAATAATAATAATAATAGAGTTTAATGCAAAAAAAATTCTTCAACTCGATTTGTTTAGATTTATCTACCCAAACATATTAATAAATCCTTTTTGCCTGATTTTGTTTTTGACACGTAATAAGAAAAGAAAGAGGTAGGAGATGAGAGAAGGGGAAAGATGAAGATCTGTTATAAAAGAAAGAAACAAAAGAAATCACACAAAGAAGAAAAAAAGAGGAAAGAAAAAATACATAATAGGAAAGAAAAAGTTTTTGGTAGTTTGGGAATATTAAAAAATGTAGGGAGAACGATCTACAACTACACAAAAAGATTAATTTATGTCCTCAGCTACAAGAAGTATGAGCCTCTTTGGCAAGCTATACATAATCAAACATACTATCTGTAACCACACAAAGTTTCAAAATCTTTCCAAAGATACACATCGTGTGAAAATTCATGTGTCCACATTGATTAAAATAAAATCTGCGATTAAAATTTTAAATTGCATTTAACCGAATGGCACACCTAATAACCAATCCCTAATTAAAATGATGATCCAAACCCGACTCGACCTGACCCAATTCACAAAAAAATATCCGACTTAAAATTTTTTCATTTCTTAATTCTTACCGTCAATCTCCCAAAACTTTTGGAGAAAGACGACAACGAGAAATCAAGATTTATGTAAAGAAAAATGGTTATTTCTGTGCGTATTGGATGTATAATAATGTTTGGTTAGCATCAAATTACTAGGTTAAAAATATGGAAGCATAATCGAGAATGTAGTAGCTTATGAAGTCTTAGTATGTTACTGTAATGCATTAAATCTAAGAATCTTGATTCCCAATGTAATTCAAAGACTAAGATGAAGACTCCAAACCAACATAAACAATGACTCCAACCCATACAATTTCTTCACAGTAGAGAAAGGAAAATAAAATCAAATCCTGAAACCGGGACACACAAAAAAAAAAAAACAAAGGAGAAAGATACTAACGCCATTGATCTCTTCACTTGATTGCCCCCTCTCTGTAAATCTCTGAACCCTAATTCTCAATTTCTTCCCCAATTCCTAATTATTTCATTCCTCAATTCCGTTGGGCAAACAAAAATGTTAAGTCGGGTTTTTTTTGGGGTGGGGTCGGGTTTGGGTCAGGTTTGGGTCTAGTTCGGGTCATCCTTTTAATTAGGGATTGGTTAGTAGGTGTGTCATTTGGTTTAGTGCAGGTTTAATTGGTTAGCTTAATCAATATGAAAACGTAAAATTTCTAACGCTGTGTAGCTTTAGACAAATTTTTAAACTCTATGCGGTTACATATAGTAATGATTCATTATGTATAGCTTGCCAAAGAGGCTCAAACTTTGTGTAGTTGAGAGCATGAATCAAACTTTTTGTGTACATGTAGATTGTTCTCCAAAAATGTACAATCTATATTAAACTAAAGAAAGTTCGTACGTTGTCCGAAATGGTTTGTTTGAACACTATATACAATTAAAACATGCAAAGCAACTTAAACAATTTTTTTAATCTAATTATTATGTATACAATGGTTTATAGATTGGATAGAGAAAAAAATCGGTATTCATACTATTTGAATAAATATTTAAGATG
The DNA here is from genome assembly GCA_900406295.1 of Aurinia saxatilis. NCBI lineage: Eukaryota > Viridiplantae > Streptophyta > Magnoliopsida > Brassicales > Brassicaceae > Aurinia > Aurinia saxatilis. The sequence goes on along the minus strand of OVAP01005011.1, from coordinate 4,524 downwards.
AAACATGTGCTTACAAAACTAAGATTTGTCTTTGTTAAATTTTGAACAAAATTTTCACAATAATGTCTTCTTGTGGAACGACTTTGATATCTTAACGTATTATTTTGATTAATCTCTTCAATTTTTGAAACAAAATTAACATAAAAAATAAAGAACTGAGTCAATTAAATATTTAAAATTGTGTACTATATCATCATAATGTTCTAATCTCCAGGGAAATGTTATTGTATCAAACATATATGTTATATTGTTCATAAATATTTGTTTGTATTATATCATTAGTTTATAACGTTCTACTGTAATCACATTATAATACATATTTATTACTTCCAACATATATTTTTAATTATATTTCCATATCCACATTATTGTGAATGTAATTCTATCATTAATTTTGGAATACATATTTTCATAGTATAATAGTTTAGATTTCTCTAAATGTTTTTCTAAAAATTAGTTCTGAGTGACGAGCCGTATCTTTTTGTTTTTATATGGGGACACATTTTTCTTGGGAAGATATGCTTGAAAACTTTATCAAAATAAAAGAAAATATAACATAAGCAATATTCTCTCTCTTTTTTTGCTTTGGTTATACATGTCCTCTTTTGTATTTATTCGTGTTTTATGTGAGGGAACTTTAATAGGTATTTTTACCGTTACATACGGATTCTTTAGAGTCGAAAAACTTAACATATAACTATTATTTTATTTTTAGGGTTTAACCATATATACCCACTTTTTCATACCCTTTATCACATATATTAAAATATCACACATACTTTTGTAGGACACGAACTGATCAAATTATACAATTATATTAAAAGATACAGATACTTTTGTATGACACGAATTGCAAAAGAAAATAATTATATATAAATTTAAAATATATGTGGGTGCAATATAGAATAGAACGAATGATACTATTCTACTTAGTATACACTTATAGATAGAACAAGGAACTCTAACTTATAATTACTTAGGGGTTTTAACCACATATACCGACTTTTTCATATCCCTAATTACATATACCCACATTCAAGTCTAAAATATCACTATTTAAATATTAACTATTTATAGAGTCCTAACCCCCCAAAAGTCTTTCTACCCCTAATAAACCCTAAACCCTTAAAATCCAAACCCTAAATCCTAACAATTAAACCCTAAGTAAATCATAAACTCTTTAATTTTACTAAACCCTAAATCCTAAAATTTTAAACCGTAAAATTTATCATTTGTAATGACAATAGCTTTGGTAAATGAAGGGTATAATGGTATTAAAATAATAGAGGTGGGTATATATGATTTTAAAAAAGGTGGTGGGTATATGTGGTTAATGGGTATATGTGTGATTCTCTCCATTTTTTATCATTTTTTAAAAATATGTTTTTCTGTATATATATATTGTCAAGGAAACTCAAACTTATTTTGAGTCTATATTATCGTTATTAGAGTCTAAATGAGTCGTTTTAGGTGTATGGACGAGTTTTGGGCACTTTGTGAATTATGGAAGAATTATGAAGTAAAAATGGATCAAGTGTGAAGAGTAGAAAAGTCAAACGAAGAAAGTGGAAGATTCAGAAGTTGGTGTTGATCGACACCATGCTGGCGTTGTCCGGCACCCATCGAATGATCAGCCTTTTTCAAAATTTGAAGATCAAACAATTTTCCTTAATCATTTAGGAAAAAATAGTTTTAGTAATTTACCATTTATCAAATTCGTCCAGACCCCTATAAATACTAGTTTTTGGTCATTGTTTAGGCTCATGCAATAATTCACCTTTGAGAGAGTTGTAAGGGAGAAGAGTTTCTTAAACCCTCTTTTTCATATCTAAAGTTTTCTTGTTTTCTTAATTAATTCATGATGTTTTGCTTAGCTATATTTAGGTTTAGGGTTCTTAGGATTAGATGAATTTCTATTAGCCATAAACTTAATTTAGGGAATCATCATTAATTCGTCTTCTCGATTGTTTTTAATGCCAGTTCTAGTTTGATCACCTAGAGTCTAGATCATAGGAATATTAGTATACACGAGAGTGTTAATAATTTTGGAATTGAATCTTAGAAGAGCTAGTTTTCTTTTCATAAAGAGATTTGGTCTAGAAAATTAGTGAACAACTAAATATGTTTTTAATGCTAGTTTAATTCCTTAGAATTCACAAAGTGATTTGGTTTGCTAGGAATTTAACTAAGATAGTATTCACAAGAAGAGTTTATTTGTTTGTGTGCATTATTCATGTTTAGGAATGATAGATTGTCTGATTTTGTACGTGCCGTGTCGAACGACACCCTATAGGTGTTGATCGACACTGTCACGATTTTGGTCCATATTGGATTCTTTTCTAAAGTTCCCAAACCCTAACCTTGTTTTAATTGATTTAAAATCCCTGATAATTTGCTTGCTCTCTATTACAACTAGTCACTTGAAGTAAATATGTCTTTGCTTGAATTAGAATCTAGAAATTAGTTAAACAATTAAGTGGTTTTCGTGGATTTGATCCCCAAGTACTATAACTGATTTGTTGTGCACTTGCGGTTAAAATACAAGGTTTGTTATGAACCCATTAATAGATACCCATTATAGGCCCATTAGTCTAAGCCCATTAGAGGGGTAAACCTAAACCCTAATTTGTATCCTATATAAAGTTTGTCTCCTTAATGGAAAAAGAACACCTCTCATATTATTTCATAACACATTATCAGCACGAGTTCTAGCATAGGTAAATTTTAGTTGTCATGTTTTGAAATATTAATGAACATCATCATACTTTATCCTTTCCAATATGTACCATGCATGTTATATTCTTATGCATTATTTTTATTTTTTTAAAATCATACGTATATGTTAATCACACATGTGGTGAATAATTTTTTCTACCATACATATGAATCATGTCCCATATGACACATATATGTGTTAAGGGACGAGGTGTTTTCTAGATGCCTTTATTTTATTTTATTAAATCATGTCTTTACTTTTACTTATTCTTAATGATCAAAAATATTAAATTATGACACATATGTGTTACGGGACGAGGTCTTTCATAGATGCCTTTTTATATATATATATATATATATATATATATATATATATATTTGTGATTATTACATATATTAAATCATGTGTATGACATATGTAAAAAAAATCTTTATTTTAATAAAAGATTATATGCAATGATAAGTTTGATTTTTTTTATCTAAATACTAGATTTAATTAGATCTTTTTTATCAGATATATCAAACGAGCATAATCTATATGAATAATATTCTATGCAATGATACGGTTGATTGATTTTAATAGTAGATCTATATCATTTTTTACAATAGATTTCTTTTCAACCGAGCATGATAAATTTGACTTGTAGATTTATTAATCTACTTTAATTTATATTTATATGATTGTTCTAAATAATTATACATATAATAAATAATTATCTATTTTATTTGATTTTGTTCTAAATCTCATATGATGGCTTTAACAAATTCATATGAATATTAAAATCTAATAAAATTTCGTAGTTATTAGTTATGACCTATGAATATGTGTTTATGTGCTAATGATTACTAAAATTGTTACTTGGTCTTGTTTGATTATTTTATTAATTCATGAACTTGACGTTCAATTATTATGGTAGAATTGTTTCAAGACTCGTTATATTGTTTCAAATTCTTGTACAATTATGCGCATAATTTTCTAGATTTATATTTTCACCTAATGCATATATTGCACAAAATATTTATATCTTGTCATTATCAGATTTTGATCATATTTTCATATTTTCAGAATGTCAAATCTCACAAAACTTGAGTTTACCGTTTTTGACATCACCGGCAACAACTACCTATCTTTGAGTACTGGATGTTGAAATTCACCTTGATTCAGCAGATCTTGGTGATACGATCAAAGAAGGGAACGAAACATCAAGCCAAACCAAGGCTAAGGCTATGATCTTCCTTCACCGTCACCTCCATGAGGGTCTCAAAGTTGAGTATCTAACAGTGAAAGATCCCGCAAATCTTTGGAGTAATCTAAAGGACCGGTATGATCACCAGAAGACTGTAATCTTACCAAAAGCTCGTTACGAGTGGACCCATTTGAGACTACAGTACTTTAAGTCTGTAGCTGATTATAACTCGGCTATGTTCAGAATAATTTCAAAGTTGAAGTTATGTGGTGAGAATATCTCTGACGCAAATATGTTGGAGAAAACATACACCACTTTCCATGCGAATAATGTTGTACTGCAGACACAATATCGTGAGAAAGGATTCAAGAAATATTATGAACTCATCTCTTGTCTTCTCGTGGCTGAGCAAAACAATGAGTTGTTGATGAAAAATCATGAATCACGTCCAACTGGTTCCCCTCCATTCCCAGAGGCGAATGTGACATCCTTCCAGAGGAAAGGACAACACCACGAACGAGACAACGGTTTTAGTGGCCGTGGTCGTGGTCGTGGACATGGACGTGGATTTGTCGAGGCCGAGGAGGTTCTTTCAAGAACTCTAATTCTCACCAGCAATGGA
>OVAP01005009.1:0-13643 GCA_900406295.1 Aurinia saxatilis | reverse complement strand
TTGTGGTTAGCGAAGGCTTTGAAAGCTAGACCACAATTTAGTTCTTTCAGGTCTTCTGCAATAAAGGCTGAAATAAAAGACTTAGAATTTAAACTGAACTCTTCCCAAATTTATAAGGGAATTCTAAGGTATTTATTAGCCGNTTCTGCAATAAAGGCTGAAATAAAAGACTTAGAATTTAAACTGAACTCTTCCCAAATTTATAAGGGAATTCTAAGGTATTTATTAGCCGTATTCACCTTATAATATTTATAAGGTCCTTATAAGCATGTTACCAATGGGGATAGATGATAACGTGTGTGCTACATTGCTTTATTAAAAACCTTGGACAAAAAAACCTAGTGGGATTAAAACCGTACCTAAGGAAAAGAGTGCAAGAACACACACCGCCCATTGATAACCCTTAGTTAGCTTGAATCACAACTAATGTAGTTGGATAAGCTCTGTTATTAAGGTTGCTTTCAGCTTGACTTAGTAGTGTGCTAACGACTTGTTTAAGCTTCTTAGCTCTCAATCTGGTAATAGCTCCAACATGTAAATCCATAGCTCCTTGCAAGTCCTCGGATTCAAGCCGCTTCTCCTTAGCTCCTTCCTCAGGTTCAAGCTGCTGCTTAGCTCCATATTCCTTAGATACAAGCCACTTCTTAGCTCCATTTTTCTCCGCTACAAGCTGCTCCTCGGGTTCAAGTTTGTCCTCACGTTTCATGTCATTTGTGCTTGGTAGGATCGTATCAGTTTGCATTTTAAGAGCTCCCGTGTGGGCCCATGTCGACTCATCTTGATCAACACGAATCAGTCCTGAAGAATGGTGTTGGGACGCGAATATTCAAGTAAGGATGAAAGTAAGGCAGAGGGTTCCAACCTAAGTCTAGTCATTTCGAAGTATTCACTGCAATGAATGTGGTGTGTTACCTGGGACCGATGTTGGATATTGGTGTTGTGAGTCTCGGACGTGTTGGATGAGGTGGACTGTTCGTCTGTCCACAGCTTCTTGAGCTACCTCTCGTCCTCATTGCTTCATGTTGTCTTACGAAGCTTGTGTTCTGTCAGAAGGCAAAAGCGAGATTCTCTCTTGTTGCCACACAAGGTTTTAACCCCTGGTGGAGTAGGGAACTTTATGCAGAGGGGGTATGTTGAAGGGATGGCCCGCATCAAACTTAGCCATGTAGTTCCCATGATGGCATTGTTGATAGCTACATGGCAGCTACCGAGAATCTGATGATCTTTGTCACTCCACCTGCCTGGACTGCTAGGTTGATTGTGATTATGGTCATGGTTGTTTCTCCTGAGAATCTACTGAGCGGCTTCGGAGCAATGATGATGTCGAAAGGATCGACCTTCATGCGGCGTAGGGTCTCCCTGAAGATGACATCCACCGAGCTACATGTATCAATCAAGACTCAAGACATGTTGAAATCGTTCACCATCATTTTGATGATAAGAGGGTCATTGTGAGGTTAATGAATTCCTCTTGCATCCCTTTCGGAAAAAGAAATGGTGCATTTTGGATAGTTGTGCCCGCTGGATGTTGATGGTGTTGTGACTGCCTTGCGCTGAAACGCCTTGATGGAGGAGATAGTATCCATTCAAAACTGTGAGCCGCCCATGATCATGTTGATCCTCTAACGTGGGCCCTCGTTTTGTTCATCTCCATCTGGTCGGTCCCGCTTATTCTGTTCATCCACTTGAGGCTGCTTGATGGGCTGATCCTCATTTTTCTTTTGAAGAAAATCCTTGAGGTCGATTCCATTGCCTTGTTCACCTACAAGTAGTTTAGCTGTCAGCCGTGCACCTAGTGATATGACCCTGGATGCTACTTCACACGATTGTGGATATTCAAATGGATTCCTTGTAGCTTTGTATGAAAATGCAGCGTATGCTAATAAGATGATTTCTGGATGAGGTGAACTGAAACTGATAGATATAGAATGGGCTGGATGAGATGGAGTGTGAAGAGAAATATAATGGATTGAAAGATACTTTCAAAGGATGTGAAAAGCCTTCGAACTATCAAACTCGTTCTAAATGCAGATATTACACACTGGACAAATAACAAGATGTATGGATATTACACACCATACATATCAAACAAAGAAGAAGAGTTTTAGAATAAAATGTTTGATGCTTTTATTCAAAGAAGAGCATAGTTTAAACAGATAAACAAAGCCTCGTGAATACAAGTGAGAACCTTGGAAACACACCACACAATTAAAGCAATAACAATTAACTAGAAAACATTTAAACTATGGTCTTCAGCAATAAAGACTGAAATAAAAGACTTAGAATCTAAACTGAGCATTTCCCGGATTTATAAGGGAGTTATAAGGTATTTATATGCCTTATTCACCTTATAATATTTATAAGGTGCTTATAAGCATGTTACCAATGGGGATAGATGATAACGTGTGTGCTACATTGTCTCATTAAAAACCTTGGACAAAAAAACCCAGTGGGACTAAAACCATACCTAAGGAAAAGAGTGCAAGAACACACACCGCCCATTGATAGCTCTTAGTTAGCTTGAATCACCACCAGTGTAGTTGGATAAGCTTCGTTACTAAGGTTGCTTTCAGCCTGTCTTAGCAGTGTGCTAACGGCTGGTTTAAGTTTCTTAACCCTCAACCTTGTAATAACTTCAAGCTGCTGCTCCTTAGCTTCTTCCTCGGGTTCAAGATTTGTAATGGATCCAGTGAGTACCTCCAAAGCTCCTTGTTCATCCTTGGGTTCAAGCGGCATCCCTGGTTCAAACTCATCCATCTTTGTGTTGGGCAGTATCATATCATCCCCTCCATCTTCTAAAAGATTTGTCCTCAAATCTGCTTGACCTGAAAGAAAGGGAAATATATCAGAAACTTCAAAGATTTTGCTTGAATTACACTTACCTTGCAGAACGTTTATGTGTGGTTTGAAGATTGGCTTGATTTCTTTGAAAAGCGCAACATCTCCTGGTTCCAACTCATGATTCCTGAAGTATTTTCAAGTTTTGAAATCAAAGAGAAGAACAATCGCTTGATTCTTGCTAAGATGATGTTCCTGGTTCTTATAAAATGTCACAAATACTACAAGAAACACATCAAATGTGTGGTATAAAGGTTCAATCCATTTAGATACTGCAAAATGGTTTGGCTCAATAGACGAAGAACATATAACAATTTTAAACAATGCTTTTATGATGAAAAATGTTTTATACCAAGCATGATTAGAATTAGTTTCAAGCAATATATTCATGTCTTCGAAACCAGAATCACTTAGACCTACTGCAGCATTACAAAGAGAGTTTTTACATGAAGATGAATCCTGTTTATAAAATGCATCATCTAAAACAATGATTGAGTTTAAGTTTGTTTTAGATACAAATGTACCTAGAGTGAACAACAAGTTTATCATAAACAGAGTTAGAAACTTGAAAATCCTTAACATGTTCTAGACCTATGTGTTTTTCATCTTGCTCATAAACTTTCAAAAATAACACGGTTTCTGCCCTATTCACAAAATATTGCTCACAGTGCTTTGTTGGACAGCCTTTTGGTTCTGTTGTTCGAGAGAGACAGTTCGGGAACATGTGTGGCCTGCTTGCTCAAGTCCACGACTTCTATGAAACTCATAGATGAATGCTTTGTAAGATCTTGTGGAAAACTTTTAAGAGAGCTTGGTTGTACCAGCTTAACGATTGTTAAAGCATCATCCAATTGCTTACTTTAAAACTCAAAATCAGTTTTAAAGCATAACTTATTTGTTCGAACCGATTTAGAGTAGAGATTGGACTTAACTTGACAAGAGCTATAAGGTGTTAAACAAGCTGTTTCAAACTGTACTTTGGCGATTATCTTATCGCTTTCAATAAGCTCCTTGGGTTTGAGATTAGTTTGTGCAAATTGAGACGTTTCTAGACTCTCTTCTAAAGTTTTGGCTTTGGCTGCATTATGATGATCCTGCAAACAAAACTCAACCATACTCGGACTCTCCGGCTCTAGGTTAGATATATCCAGAATTGGATCCTTTGCAATAACTAGCAAATTAACCTTTTGAGATGAACCTTGAGACTTACCTTTGCTTACCTTAGAATCAGTTTGGGAAACCGATTTTTCCTTTTGTCTCATGCTTACCTGGTCTTGGTAAACCTCTTGTGGAGTCATTTGAATGAGAGTAAACTTTCTGCCTTTGAACTCAAACTTTTGTTGATTGGTGAATCCATCATGCGAGACTCTTCTATCAGTTTGCCATGGACGTCCTAGCAATATATGACATGCTCCCATTGGTAAGATGTCACATAAGACTTCATCTTCATATTTTCCAATAGACATCGTCACTAGCACTTGTTTGCTCACGGTCATTTTTCCTTCTTTACTCAATCATTGCAGTTTGTAAGCCCTTGGATGCTTGATCTCTTCTAGATTCAACTTCTTGGCCATAGACTCACTTGCAACATTTGTACAACTGCCTCCATCAATAATAAAGCTGCAGATTTTTCCTTGGACTAAACACCTTGAATGGAACAAGTTGCCTCCCTGCTCATGTTCATCCGTGTTTGCTATGACACTCAAAGCTCGCATAGCTACCAATAGATCTCCCATAGGTGCTTCCTCAATTTCTGCTTCAGTTTGGATTTCTGGTTTTTCATCTTCTGATTCAACTTCTTCATTTGGTTTGATAATCATGATGCATTTGTTGGAACACTCGCTTGCATAATGACCTAGATCTTGGCACTTGAAACACTTGAGATCTCTAGCACTTGTAAACGCTTTAGCTTTGCCATTTCGATCTGCTTCTTCTTCCTTAGACGTGATAAATGATTTAAACCCTTTCTGATAATCAGCCTTTTCTTCTTTATGATAATCAGAATTCTTGGAATCAGAACTCTTGTGATATAACGGCTTTCTTGACTCAAAAATTGATTTGGAACCTCTTCTCTTAAACTGATTTTCGAACATGACAGCCTTGTGCAGAAGCTCCTCCCTCTCCATGAAGTGTTGAACCTCAACTTTCTCTAGTATGTCACGGTTAAGACCATTCGTGAAGCGAGACATCAATGCTTCTCTATCCTCATGTATATCAGCTTTTGACATTAGCAACTCCATCTCCTTGTAATATTCTTCTACGGACTTAGAACCTTGGACCAGATTCCTCAACTTGTAATGGAGCTCTCGGTGGTAATAACTAGGGACAAATCTCTTCCTCATGAGGGCTTTCATGTGCGTCCAAGTCTCAATTGGATAGTCACCAACACACCTTCTCGTTGTGACCAATTGATCCCACCAACTCAACGCATAGTCGCAAAATTCAGTAGCAGCCACTTTGACCTTATTTGCTTCACTATAATCATGGCAATTAAACATGAGCTCGATTTTCTTTTTCCAATCGAAATAAGCATCAGGATCTGCGGTGCCTTTAAACATAGGACTGCGAAGCTTGAGACTAGACAAACTATCTTGCGGTGGCTGTCTTTCTCCTCTTTCTCTCTGCGGCCTTCTCTGCCTATGGCCGGATAACTGACTGTAATAGCTACTTGTATCTCCCTGATCAGACTGAAACAATCTCCTCCTTTCTCCACCATGACCAACACAAGTTTGTTGCTCTAGTTGCAGATTCTGAAACATCTCTTCCATTTTTGTAAACATCTGAGTAGTGAGAGTTTTCATCATCTGTTTAGTGTTCTTGGCTATAGGATCTTGTTCTTCATCCTCTGAAGTCACCATGATATTCTGAAATCAAAGAAGTAAAAAACACACTATGTGAATTGTTTCAAAGGGACGATGACTTAATCAAAAATTATTTAGGCAGATTTATATATTTTCCTTTCCTAATTTCGATTTTAATTTTCCTAAAACTCTTAAGGAATATAAAAAAAACGAAATTGAAATTTATAAAATTCCCTAAACCTTCAACACGCTCTAAAACTATTTAAATTCCACGATGAACCCTAAAATCCTTTTCTAAAAATTCCAGAACCTAAATCAAAGAAAAAGGGGGAGTTGGAAGAACACAACCTGGTACGAAGAGGCTCTGATACCACTTGATACGCCCCTGGATGCTACTTCACACGGTTGTGGATATTCAGATGGATTCCTTGAAGCTTTGAATGAAAATGCAGCGGATGACAATAAGATGATTTTTGGATGAGGTGAACTGAAATTAATAGATCTGGAATTCGCTGGATGAGATGGAGTGTGAAGAGAAACAAAATGGATTGAAAGATACTTTCAAAGGATGTGAAAAGCCTTCGAACTATCAAACTCGTTCTAAGTGCAGATATGACACACTGGACAAAGAACAAGATGTATGGATAGTACACACCATACATATGAAACAAAGAAGAAGAGTTTTAGAATAAAATGTTTGATGCTTTTATTCAAAGAAGAGCATAGTTTAAATAGATAAACAAGGCCTCGTGAATACAAGTGAGAAGCTTGGAAACACACCACACAATTAAAGCAATAACAATTAACTAGAAAACATTTAAACTATGGTCTTCAGCAATAAAGACTGAAATAAAATACTTAGAATATAAACTGAGCATTTCCCGGATTTATAAGGGAATTATAAGGTATTTATAAGCCTTATTCACCTTATAATATTTATAAGGTGCTTATAAGCATGTTACCAACGGGGATAGATGATAACATGTGTGCTACATTGCCTCATTAAAAACATTGGATAGGAAAACCCAGTGGGATTAAAACCGTACCTAAGGAAAAGAGTGCAAGAACACACATTGCCCATTGATAACCCGTAGTTAGCTTGAATCATAACCGGTGTAGTTGGATAAGCTTTGTTACTAAGGTTGCTTTCAGCCTGTCTTAGCAGTGTGCTAATGGCTGGTTTAAGTTTCTTAACCCTCAACCTTGTAATAACTCCAATAGGTAACTTGGGTTCAAGCTGCTGCTCCTTAGCTCCTTCCTCGGGTTCAAGCTTTGTAATGGATCCATTGAGTACCTCTTAAGCTCCTTGTTCATCCTCGGGTTCAAGGTGCATCCCTAATTCAAACTCATCTATCGTTGTGATGGGCAGTATCATATCACCTAGAGTCCTGCAATTCTGCGCTGAATGTCCGTGGGTCTGGTGAATTTAGCAGAATGCGCTTTCGTCGAAGCCGTATTAACTCCTTGGCCCGCCTTCAGAGCGTCCTCGTCCACGACCAAAGCCTCTCCCACCGCTCCTCCCGGTGTTCCTTGCTGTTGCTCGAGCAGTTGTATCTCCATCATCCACCAGGTAGTTGTGAACTTCGGGTCCCTTGGATGACAGGCTTGGCTTCCTTGTGTTCGGTTGGGCGATAAATTATAGTTGTGTGTTGCGCGGGGTCCATGCGGGTGCATGCATTACCCGAAGGGTTTGCATCTCTTCCTCGTTCACAATGAAGCTGTTGGCGAGATGCATGGTGTCCTGGATGGTTGGCGGTTCATGTGTAGCCAGCTCCTTGCAGAACTCTGATTCATATCATAATCCCTTCTTGAGGGGCCGCTGAGCTGCATGGTCGCTCATTCCTTCCACCTGTGAGATAAGCTTCTTAAACTTAGTGATGAAAGAGCGGAGAGACTCCGTGGGTCCCTGTGAAATAGACCATAAATCAGCATCAGTAGTTTCTCGTCCCATGAAAATCGAATACTGCTTGAGGAACAAGGTTGTTAGCTCATGGAAGATGCTGATGGAGTTTGATGATAGCCTGGAGAACCACTGCAGTGTGGGTCCCTTCAGGTTCTCGACGAACAGGAGGCAGAAATCCGCATTTTCATGTCCTCATGGGAACCTTGCTCGGTTTATAGCAATCCGGAACGACGTCAGATGTTCCCTTGGATCTGTGGTCCCATCATAGTATGGGATTTTGTTGATCTTTCCTGAGTCAGAGATCCGGGCCCCGGTGATGTGAGGCCTGAAGGGTGTGTTCTAGGATTCGGCCAGCACTCTGTCGATCTCTGGTGCTTGACGAGTTGCCTTGTGAATCTGGATCTGCTCCTCCTGGATTGTAGCTTCAGTCTTCCGCATCGCCGCTCTGAGTTGAAGGATCTCGGCTTTGTCGATGCCGAGCTAGTTATCATCAGAGAACTCATCAGCGTTGTATTCCTCATCATGTCTGGGCTACACGGTGGTCTCTGGTATGTGAGTCCAAGCAGGCGATGGTGGTCCACGCTCACGGTCACGGCCATCGTGAAGCTCCTTGTTTGGGTCTTTGGTGAGATCAACGATCCTTCCAGTGTCCTTAGGATTGATGTCATGGGTCCCAGAGACTCCTTGAGTCATCTGTTTGGGATCGACAGGCGTAGGTTGCAAGAAGAGCCTTCGCATGGATTTTCGCGGCTGGGACTGAGCAGCTTACTCTTCCAGTCGGGTGGAGATTACATGGTTGAGTTTTTCTTGCTTGGCAGTGCGCTCAAGCAAGTTCGTGAGCAAGGTATTAACCATGTTACGGTCAGTTGGTCCTGGAGTTTTGGCGGTTGCATCTGGCCCACTGTATGATGGGTGTCTCTTGAGGATCTTCCGGGTTGATGGTGTTATTGTTGCCATCGTTGATGAGTGGGGCCCTGACGAATCCATCGCAATTGAGCTGTTGTGCCTCAGGGGTCACTAAGAATCTTGGTTGTTGAGTTGTATCCTTAGCTTGAACCATGTCTTCTGATTAGAGCGATTCTTCGTGCGGAGAAGTCGATGAGGTCCCCATAATCGGCGCCAAATTGTGTGGGCAAGAATTCACACACAACCAAAAATTGTCAAACGATTCTTTTAAGGGATCGTCGTCACTCTATTGTGAACCGCTCAGGAAGCAAAAGTAAAAGACAAAGAACAAGAGAAGAAAGGTGGGGTCGTTTTATTGATCGTAAAGGTAATTCTCGAATACAAGTTGTTAAGACTTAGGCTATTCGAGATAGAAGGAGATGATCTAAGACCTACGACCTTAGAACTTATATATACTCTAACTAAACTGTCTTGGGGCCCAAGCTCTCTCGTGGGCCACCTTCCATTTCCTGAAGATACGCTTCCATTTCTCCAACAGACTTCTAGATAGTTTCCTTTCCTCCGAGATACTCCGATGATTCTATTCTCGAACCTTCCTGCTTGACGGCGCTTAGAATAGACCTTAGGGCTTTGTCTTTACNCGCTTGAAATAAACCTTAGGGCTTTATCTTCATGGAAGATGGAAATGGGCCCACGATACCGAACTGGACTATTTGGCTAGCTATGAGTGTTTATGGGCCCACGAGATTGTTGAGATAATCTCGTGAGTCGTATGTGTTCTGATGATCACCTCCTTAAAAACCTTAGCAAGGTACACCGCATGGGAAAAACTTTACCAAAGGAAAAAGAGTGTGATCACGATGATCGTTTGATGAAATGTTCATCGTGGGTCCTTAGTTCTCGATGGAACTAAGACATGTGCCTGGACCCACGGGATGCGATGTTGCTAGCTGAACTAAAATAGCTCGCAGAGTTGATATGAACACTCTTGCGGGCCATACTTGATACTTAACTCGTGGATTGAAATGTGAGCAATGTCGCAGGCCATGCCTGAGACTTAGCCCGCGGACGTTGAAGAGAGACTTGTCTAGCAGGCCACGGTAAGGGTATAGCTCACGGGCCATGATGTCGAGCTTGCCCCGCAAGCCACGGTACGGATGTAGCCCGCAGGGTGTGATGTCGAGCTCGTCCCGCGGGCCAAGGTAAGGACATAGCCTGTGGGCTATGATGTCGAGCTCATCCCGCGGGCCACGGTAAGGACCTGTCCCTCGGACCACGGTCGAGACTTGGCCCGCGGGTTATGATCTTGGATTTATGATCTTGGACTTGTCCCGCGGGCCACGGTCTAGACTTGGCCCGCGGGTTATGATCTTGGACTTGTTCCGCGGGCCAAGTCTTGACCATGGCCCGCGGGAGATCGTCTTGATGTCTTCGTTTGATCCTTTGCGGGTCCATTCCATGTTCGGACGTTCAATTGATCATAGAGAGATCAAACTGGCTTGTATAAGGTCATTCGGGATCGGCAATGGGACTCGGCTAGCACATTGCTTGGTGAAGTCTATCGGGACCCACTGTGAAACTTAGCTAGCACATTGCTTGGTGAAGTTTCGATCGGGACCTACCAGCCAAAGGTCCATAGAATAAGCTTGATAGTTCGTCGTGAGAGTTTATAGAAGGTCTGGCCCACGGAACAAGCCATGGGACTTGTCCCGCGAGCCAAACGCCTTGCATGGCCCGCAGGGCAGTCCATGACCATGGTTACCGGCTGTGTCTATCTTGTAGCCCGCGGGATGTTCCTGTGAGCTTATCCGCGGGCCACTTTCACTACTTGGCTCACGGGACAAGCCTAAGAGCTTTCTCCGCGGGCCAAGTTTGATCCATGTCCTGTTAGATGCATTGTTGGTCGTGGACATATGACCACCTCGGGGGCCGTAGTAGTGTTTTGTGGAAAACACTTAACCGTTTAATGTCATCAATCTTCAGGGGTGGAATCCGACCCCCACAAGACTGCTCAAACAGAACGTGAACACGTTTGCTTGGGGAGCCGAGAATATGTTTGGCCTAAGTACGAAGATAGCTTGCTATGAGCTGAATGTCGACCCTTCTTTCAGACATGTCAAGCAAAAAAGACGCAGGCTAGGTGACCAACGAGCTGCAGCAGTCAACGCCGAAGTCGAGCGCCTTCTCAAGGTATGAACTATAATGGAATCTAAATTCCCCGACTGGATTGCTAACCCGGTGATCGTCAAAAAGAAGAACGGAAAGTGGCCAGTATGCGTGGACTTCACTGACCTGAACAAGGCATGCCCTAAGGATAGTTTGCCGCTTCCTCATATCGATCGGCTTGTCGAAGCTATTGCCGGAATCAAACTCCTAAGCTTCATGGATGCATTCTCTGGTTATAATCAGATCTTCATGCATCCCGACGTCCGCAAAAAGACGACGTTCATTACAGATCGGGGTACCTATTGCTATAAAGTCATGCCATTCGGGCTGAAGAATGCCGGAGCTACGTACCAGCGTCTTGTCAATAGGATGTTCGCAAAACAGCTCGGCAAGACTATGGAGGTTTACATCGACGACATGTTAGTCAAATCCCAGAAGGCCGACGACCATGTTCTTCACTTGGCCGAGTGCTTCCAAGAACTCAACTCTTATAACATGAAGCTCAATCCGACCAAGTGCCGGTTCGGGGTAGAATCAGGAGAGTTCCTCGGCTACCTGGTCACTAAGCGTGGGATAGAAGCAAATCCCAAGCAGATCGAGACCATCGAGTCCATGAAGTCACCCATGAAAGCAAAGCATATCCAACGACTCACGGGACGAGTAACAGCTCTTAATCGATTCATCTCATGATCAAAGAAAAGTGCCTACCCTTTTATAAGACCCTTTGTGATACAAAGTTGATAGTATGGACTGATCAATGTGAGGTAGCCTTTCAGCAGCTAAAACAATATCTCAAGACTCCGCCAGTCCTCTTAAAACCTATTCATGGAGAACCCGTATTCATGTACATCGCCATCTCAGCGGCCGCAGTCAGCAGCGCTTTGATCAGAGAGGAGGCTAACAAGCAGCGAGCAGTTTTCAATGTCAGCCAGTCCCTAATTGGTTCTCAGACACACTATCTGCTAATGGAGAAATGAGCTCTCAAGATAAGCATCTCGGCAGAAAACTGTGACCATATTTCCAGTCCCATACGATCGTGGTGCTCACCGCATATCCACGACGCGCAATCTTGCACACTCCAAGTCAGTCTGCCCGTCTTGCAAAGTGGGCCATTGAGCTCGGCGAATACGACATAAAGTACCGACCACGCACTACAGCAAAGGCGCAGGTTCTCGCTAACTTCGTCTTGGCGACTTTGCCGAAGAAGTAGACTCAGACACTTCCTCGGTCTCACCAGAAGAAATCACCTCATCGGTCCAAATGGACACTACCTCGGCATCTGCCAAACCCGATAACTCGGCGGAGATAGCAACAGAGTCAATCGGTCAGACTTCAGTCCAAGAGCGACGTCCTGTTTGGACCGTATGATATATCGTGGATTTTAAGGTTTTTAGCCACGATATAAAGTGTTTTATCGAGTTTTTGGTGTTTTTCTAGGCTTTATTAGTATTTACAGGTTATAGCATGCATTTGGTCAACTTGGAGCTTTTTAGAAGGTTTATAGAGCAAAAGGGATCAAATGGAGTGGAGAACACTTGGAGAAATTCGGAGAGAAAAAAATTTGGAAAGTTTCACTAAGGGTGTCGATCGACACCAGTCGCGGATCTCGCCGAAGCCCAGCAAAAATGGAAAATTGCAGTTTTGCCCAGAAGTTTATTAGAAATTCACAGAAGGCCCAAATCGTGTTTTGGCTGTATAAATACTTGTTTTTAGGTTTAGTTTTCACATATCTTAAATTCTATTAAGACTTGAGCAAGGAGGTTGTTCCAAAGCTTTTAGGGAGAAGAAATCTCATTAGTCTCCAGATTAGAGAAGAATTTTTGAACCCTCTTATTTTATTTTATTGGAATTATATTTTCATGCTTGCTTCTTTAATCATGTTGATTGTTTCAATCAATATGTATGAGTAGTTTGCTTGTTAGGCTTAGGGTAATTCTAGGCTTTATGATGGATTGATAGTTTACGATAATTGTTAAAGGAATCATATGTAGTTCTTCATCTAAAATTGTGTTTAATGCTTGTTCTAGCTTGATCACCTAGAAACTTGATTATAGGTTAATTAATTGATGCGACAGCATAATTAATTGCTGGAATTATTTTAGATGAGCAAAATACCTATCTGCAAAGAAATTTGGTTTAGAGATTTTGTGAACTTATTGAACTTAGGATAATGTTTGTTTTTATTCATAGAATTTGCAAAGAAATTTGGGATTCTAGGATTTAGACATAGATA
Organism: Aurinia saxatilis; assembly: GCA_900406295.1. Classification (NCBI taxonomy): domain Eukaryota; kingdom Viridiplantae; phylum Streptophyta; class Magnoliopsida; order Brassicales; family Brassicaceae; genus Aurinia; species Aurinia saxatilis. Next base: position 796 of record OVAP01005009.1, on the reverse strand, counting down.
ATCTTCGCAACAATAGTTGGTTGATTTTACATTAGTGATTCATGTTCTAGGACAATTCTTAATCATCCTCTAATTAATATCTTATTTATGAATTTTAGAGTTTCCAAAGAATTACCCATAGTCTAGCTTTTGTTTTATTGAATTTAAAAACCCTTTTTCCAACAGCCTTAATTATTAGTTAATCGGTTGTCATATTTATTTAATCCGCTTAGTAAAGTTTTAATTCTTAAATCTATAGGCAACTTAAAGTCTCTGTGGATTCGATCCCTAAATACTACAGCTAATTAATTGTACTCTTGCAGTTAGCTCTTAGGGTAAATTTGAGCATATCAAGTTTTGGCGCTGTTGCCGGGGACTTAATTGTCTGCCCATAGATTATAGTTTTAGAATTTTTATTAAGTTTTTACTAATTTCGTATTTATTTTTAATTAATATTTTATACATCAGTTTTTCTTGTTTATTTCAAGTTTATGCCTAGCAGCTCAACCAGAAGCAACAAGAATTACCAGAAAATTAATCTCACTAACTAGGAGTTAGGAGATCTAGAAAGAACACTCAAAAGCAAAAAAAAATCAGCAACCATGCCACCAACCATGCCACAAGCTCTTGTTCTCATTCAAAGGGAAAACGGTCAGTTGTATGCGCCTCCAGAAGCTTGATGATCATGGGAATGTGATCTTGGATATTCAGAATGTGCAGCAACCTGAAGGTGCATTGACATTTTGATATGTTGTATTTTAGGACAGTTTTCATGGTTGTTTTACATTCATTTTGATTTAGTTTTGACTCATTTGTT
>OVAP01005008.1:3242-13644 GCA_900406295.1 Aurinia saxatilis | reverse complement strand
TTGTGTGTTGTGGGAGAAACGAAGTTGATAAGTCGAAAACCCTACTTTCTGGGATTGAAATCGAACTCACGATCTTAAGATTCTGTATCAAAATCGTATTCTTAGGGTTTATAACAGTTTCTAAAGCTTGTTTTATAGGTTTTACTAGTAGATCTATACTTTTAACATTTTGTATGGCCCTTGTTCTAGCTATACTATTTGTGAATGGAACTCTATTTGTAGTCTGTGATTTGAGACTTGGCTTGTGTATATGTTGTANCCCTACTTTCTGGGATTGAAATCGAACTCACGATCTTAAGATTCTGTATCAAAATCGTATTCTTAGGGTTTATAACAGTTTCTAAAGCTTGTTTTATAGGTTTTACTAGTAGATCTATACTTTTAACATTTTGTATGGCCCTTGTTCTAGCTATACTATTTGTGAATGGAACTCTATTTGTAGTCTGTGATTTGAGACTTGGCTTGTGTATATGTTGTAAATTAACATATGTAGATGAATATCGAACTGACCCGTTTTCAATTACTGACCAATATTTCGGTAATGTTTGTGACCGAAATCAGCTTGGAATAAGGTGGGTTGCAGCTCTTGTACATTTTTCATCATGCCGGGTCATCGAAGTGAGTGTGCTGTTAAGCTAATTACCTACTCTGAGGAGCTTGTGGATGGAAAACCGTTGTATGCTTTTTCCAATTGTCTTCCTGTCAAGGCATTGAACCGTGAACCTGCTGGTCATGCGTTCCATTCTGCTGCTCTTAAACTTCATGGTTGTGTGGAGGAGACCACAGACAATGAAGATGGTGATAAGAAAGGCGCAGATGATAAAGAGAAGGAGTATGTTCCTTCATTCAACTCGTATTCCAACAAAGGAAAGAAGAAGTCTGGTACGCAGCAACAGGACCATTACGCGTTGTTGGGTTTGAGCAACTTAAGATATCTTGCGACGGAAGATCAGATTAGGAAAAGTTACCGTGAAGCTGCGTTGAAGAATCATCCCGATAAACTTGCTACTCTCCTTTTATCAGAGGAGACAGAAGAAGCCAAGGAGGCAAAAAAAGATGAGATTGAATCTCGCTTCAAAGCGATTCAAGAAGCTTACGAGGTGTTGATGGATCCAGTAAAGAGAAGAATCTTTGACTCCACAGATGAGTTTGATGACGAGGTCCCATCTGATTGCTTGCCTCAAGACTTTTTCAAGGTGTTTGGCCCTGCTTTTAAGAGAAATGCTAGGTGGTCAGTAAATCAGCGTATACCAGACTTGGGAGATGAAAATACACCGCTTAGAGAGGTTGATAAGTTCTACAACTTTTGGTATGCTTTCAAGAGTTGGAGGGAATTTCCTGATGAAGAGGAGCATGATCTTGAACAAGCAGATTCCCGTGAGGAAAGGAGGTGGATGGAGAAGGAGAATGCGAAAAAAACTGTGAAGGCTAGAAAAGAAGAACATGCTCGAATCCGAACTCTTGTTGACAATGCATATAGAAAAGACCCAAGGATTGTTAAAAGAAAAGAGGAAGAAAAGGCTCAGAAGCAACAGAAAAAAGAAGCAAAGCTTCAGGCTAAGAAAAAGCAGGCAGAGGACGCTGCTATTGCTGCCGAAGAAGAGAAAAAGCGGAAAGAAGAAGAAGAGAAGCGAGCAGCAGAGTCTGCACAACAACAAAAGAAAGCCAAAGAAAAGGAGAAGAAGCTCTTACGCAAAGAAAGGAATCGCCTCAGAACTCTCTCAGCACCTCTGGTGGCCCAGCATCTGCTTGACATTTCTGAAGAAGATATAGAGAATCTATGCATGTCACTTAGCACGGTGCAGTTGCAGGATCTATGTGATAAGATGGGAAACAAAGAAGGACTAGAATTGGCAAAGGTGATCAAAGATGGGTGCAACAGCAGTAAAAACCATGAAGCTGACTCTACTAAAAAAGAAAGTGAGAAAACCAATGGTGGTGCAGCAGAGCCCACAAACCAAGTTTCTCAGTTAGATAGCAGTACTCAGAGAAGACAACCATGGAGCAAGGAAGAGATTGACATGCTGAGAAAAGGAATAACAAAATATCCGAAGGGGACATCTCGAAGGTGGGAAGTTATATCAGAGTACATTGGTACAGGAAGATCCGTAGAAGAGATTCTGAAAGCAACTAAAACAGTTCTTCTCCAGAAACCAGATAACAATAAAGCATTCGATTCTTTCTTGGAGAAGAGGAAACCCAATGTTTCAATCAATTCCCCTCTCTCCACAAGAGAAGAACTTGGGGAATCTGTACCTCCTACGACCACCACAGCAAAGGCTAACCCCGCTAAAGAGACTGCTTCAGGGAAAAGCTCTAAAGAGACTGCTGCAGGGAAAAGCTCGAGCAGTCCGAGCTCAGACAACAATGGTGAAGCGAGTGGAAGTTCAGACGCAGATGGCTGGTCGTCTGTGCAAGAAAGAGCTTTGGTTCAAGCTTTGAAGACATTCCCCAAAGAGACAAGTCAAAGATGGGAGAGAGTAGCTGCAGCTGTTCCTGGGAAAACGGTGATACAATGCAAGAAGAAATTTGCAGAGCTTAAGGAAATCATCAGAAACAAGAAAACCGCAGTCTAAAGGGAAAGTCTTTTTGGAGCCCTCTTGAGAATTTTGGGTTTTAATCCTCTTGAGGCACCGTAACTTTGCGAGAAGAAACAACTAAAACTTTTCTATTATTTGTAATGATTCATTTGCTTCTTGATATCTCTACGTATTGAGCCACTATTATACATTTTCACCTACGTATTGAGTATTTTTTGTTTTAAGTATTTTGTCATTAAACCAAACAAATCGAACTGAAGTAAAATTATTGGGTAAACTCTTTGTCAGTCAAGTGACAAAAAAAATCCAAATCAAACAGCCTTTTTCTCTCCGAGTCTGTAAAATCTTCTCTCACACTATATAACAAACATCAAGTTCTCAAAGGAAGCAAGAAAATACAGATATATCGAATTTGTGGTGTGGTTCATTTTGTTAACAAGGACCAAACAGTAGGCATATTAGTCCAGGCGCAAGACCCAATGCCTTGTGGTGCTTGGCTCGATGATGATCCAACAGTCATGTAACTGTTTCCTGTGTCGTCACCACCAAGAAGAAGGGCAAGCGCATCAGTCATGCTGCTTGACTCTCTAACAAACCCAAAGCAACCTTGGTCAATCCAGCTTGATGCAAGTAAAACATCAGGCCTTGTTAGATCAACTCTCTTTGGTTCCCAAACGTGGTCCAACTCTTCCGTCTTTACAACAACGTTCCCTGCAAAGTTTCAAATATGAGAAAAAGGACTTCAAAAATCTCAAGCTACAAGAAACCAAACACAACAACTCCAACATCAATATGGAAATAATAAGATTAGATTAGATACCAATCAACAAGTAACATTGATCTAACCTGACGAAATTTCACCTGGACCGAGTTGTGTGGGAACTGGAGTCTTGGAACGAGCCAGATTCTTTTGGGAATCTTCAAAGTCACCTGATTTAATCTGGGTTTCACAAGCACGTTGTACATTCTCAGTAACATCGGTTCTACAAGTAGTTGAACCAAAAATCTGGCCAGATGATGACAACAATGAACTGTGCTTCGCACTAGTTTTAATCTTGGCCTCATGAAGTAGCATATCTAGTAGGCCGGTGTCGCATGAAGAGAAACAATCTGACTCCTCTGTCTCCAATGGTGGTGGAGATTGAATATACGCATCAACAGAGTCAAGGAGATCAGAGTGTGGAGATGACGGTGTGGTCTTCCACTGATCAAATCCACTAGTTTCTGAATATTGGAATGAAGGGAGCTCCAGCTTCAATGCCCCAAACGAGGGCTTTGAAGTGGGAAGCATGCCATCCGTAAAGGTATGGCTTTCTGGAATCATCATATCAGATGGATATTGGTTTCCATAAGGATGATAATCTATATTACCAGGCGAGATACTGCAGGATCTGGAATTCTTTCCTGGAGTAGTATTCTGAAACCGTTCCGGAGATTGGAATTCAAGCCTTATGTTACTGCTGCACATAGGAAACGGGGATCCAGATTCCCGGAGTCGCTTTGGAGAAGGCAGTATTGGTGGCATGTAGCTTTCGTACAGGGAAGTACTTGCTCCAGTTCCTAGCATGTTGCATGCAAGCAAATCTGATAGGTCAGAAATGCCCGGTAACAAGCTGGAAGCCAAATTTAGATCGTCATATAGGACATCAGCTTTGGAATGTCTCAACTGCAAGAAATCTTGATGTCTTCTTCTCTTTACTCGTAAGATATTACTCTTAGTATACTCTTCACTCCACTGCAGCTCATCAACATGGATATCAGGAGAATACAGTGGTAAACCTGCTTTTTGTCGCCTCTTGATACGTGTGTTCCAATAATTCTTTATCTCATTATCTGTTCGACCAGGCAACTGGTAAGAAAAAGACAATACCAGACATTAGTCTTTAGGCTCACAAAAAAAGACCAATTCCTGAATATGAACCTCAAGTAGCCTCCACAATGCATGGGTCGTACAAAACTACTTACATGGTCAGCCATCTGTGCCCATTTATTCCCTATCTTGGCATGCATTTCGACGATGAGATGTTCTTCGTCTTCGCTAAATGCTCCTTTCTTCAAGTTTGGCCTCAGATGATTAGCCCATCTTAGACGACAGCTTTTACCACAACGGGATAGTTTCGTGTGTCTCTGCACAGCATTCCAGTTACCCTCGCCATGCTTCTTGACATAGTCAATCAAAATCCTATCTTCGGCTGAGGTCCATGGTCCTTTCTTCAGGGCACGTCCTTTCCCTCTACCTCTGCAGCCATTACCAATATCTCTAGCAGCTGGTGATTTGTTATATGTGCTGGAGTCCATACCACCATCACTCTCACCCGTCATCATATAACTCATCTCTTTCTATTCAAAGGAAGACAGACCACAACACTTCAATAACCATCTAGACATCTAGCTCCCACCTGAACCAGTTTGGAGAAACAGGACAGCCTATAATATATCAGTCAGCGAATACTATATCGTCAATGAAATGATCAACTTCTAGAGGAATAGAAAACTGAAAACACACAGTTATATACCAGTAAGCTATGAATGAGTTCCCAGCAAAACTATGCAACAACCAAAGGTCCTTGACCGAAAACTACAAAAACCATTTCTACGAATCATAAGCTATGCATTTCGATTAGAACGAGAATCCACATGTAGAAACAATAAATTAGCAAAGCAGTTGGAGTATATTTAATTGCCTAGTACATGGAAGAAGAAGAAGAAAAACAAATGTTACAGAAATAGTAAGTCCTTAGATAGCTTTTGGATTTCATAGCTAATCCTGCATTGAATGCTTTNTAACCATCTAGACATCTAGCTCCCACCTGAACCAGTTTGGAGAAACAGGACAAAGCCTATAATATATCAGTCAGCGAATACTATATTGTCAATGAAATGATCAACTTCTAGAAGAATAGAAAACTGAAAACACAGAGTTATATACCAGTAAGCTATGAGTGAGTTCCCAGCAAAACTATGCAACAACCAAAGGTCCTTGACCGAAAACTACACAAACCATTTCTAGGAATCATAAGCTATGCATTTCGATTAGAACGAGAATCCACATGTAGAAACAATAAATTAGCAAAGCAGTTGGAGTATACCTAATTGCCTAGTATATGGAAGAAGAAGAAAAACAAATGTTACAGAAATAGTAAGTCCTTAGATAGCTTTTGGATTTCATAGCAAATCCTGCATTGAATGCTTCNTAATCCTGCATTGAATGCTTTGTTTCAATTTGCAATAACACAGAAGCTCTACCACATGGTTTATATACCACTAAGATATGAATTCCCAACAAATAGTCAAAAATTATGCAAGAAGCAAAGGTCCTTGACTACGGAAACCATTTCTACGAATCATAAGCTACGCATATCGATTAGAATGAGAATCCACATATAGAAACTAGCAACGCAGTTAAATAGAAAAAAGCAAATGTTACAGAATAGCAAGTCCTTAGAAAGATTTTGGATCCTGCATTTCAATTTTACAATACCTACAGCAGCTCTACCACTTAAATTACAATCTTAGATCCAAACTTAATCTCAAATTCCACAATTCCCAAAATCAATAACTCAAAATCGAAAGATACATACTCGAAACCTAGCTTCTATTAAACATCTAGTAACCTGAAGATGATCACGAAGAGATTTACGTCGACATGAGACGAAATCGGAGGTCCAAAAGTTGAGGTGAAGAAGAAAACGAAAAGACAAATCCGAATTGGTACTGAAACAACACCAAAACCTAGAATTCGAACTCGATATTGATCAATAGAAGACGAAAACAGAGAATTGAAGATCAGAGAGATCGGTGCAAAATGGAAGCAAAGACCTAGTAACCGAAGAACAATCTAGAATAACGAGTAGCGAGAGAGAGAGAGAAAGAGATTACGCGGGAAAGCTCGAGCGAATGTTATCTCAGAGAATCCAGAACGAGTTTGATTGAAGACGATAGAGAAAGAAGATCAGAGTACCCAAAAGCAAGNTCCTTGACTACGGAAACCATTTCTACGAATCATAAGCTACGCATATCGATTACAATGAGAATCCACATATAGAAACTAGCAACGCAGTTATATAGAAAAAAAGCAAATGTTACAGAAATAGCAAGTCCTTAGATAGATTTTGGATCCTGCATTTCAATTTGACAATACCTACAGCAGCTCTACCACTTAAGTTACAATCTTAGATCCAAAGTTAATCTCAAATTCCTCAATTCCCAAAATCAATAACTCAAAATCGAAAGATACATACTCGAAACCTAGCTTCTATTAAACATCTAGTAACCTGAAGATGATGACGAAGAGATGTACGTCAACATGAGGCGAAATCGGAGCTCCAAAAGTTCGAAAACACAAATCCGATTTGGTACTGAAACAACACCAAAACCTAGAATTCGATCAAAATTCGAGCTCGATACTGATCAATAGACGACGAAAACAGATAAATGAAGATCAGAGAGGTCGGTGCAAAATGGAAGCAAAGACCTAGTAACCGAAGAACAATCTAGAATTATGAGTAGCGAGAGAGAGAGATTACGCGGGAAAGCTCGAGAGAAGAGAATCCAGAGCGAGTTTGATTGAAGACGATTGAGAAAGAAGATCAGAGTACCCAAAAGCAAGATTCGTCACAGCTCCAGATTCTCATCACAAAGTGGCAACAAAAAAAAAAAGCGATCAAAATAGAGATAAACACAAATATCTCGCATAATTTTTATATTTTATCTGTATGTGCGTATATATAGAAATTATTTTATTGACTAAATATTTTAATTTATGACTAAAATACTTGTACATCTATATGGAATATTAAAACTCTAATACAAATTAGATAGACCTAAAGATCATTTGGTAAATATGTGTGTACTAATACAAACTTGTTTTTTAAAATGTGTACTAATATAAACTCTAATAACAAAAAAAAAAAGGGGAAAAAATTAAATTATTATGTTTCGTATATATACGTTTTTGATCAAAGGAAGCCACCAAACATAAACTGCAATTTATAATGATGTGAATAAGAATTATGATGTCGTAGAATAGATACGTTGAGACTGTGACAGTGAATACTAATCAAATAGATAATGACACTGGCATCCTCATCGCTAGTGTCAAGGTGAAAGGATCAGAAATAAAATAATAATATATTTTATTATTAATTTATTTAAAAGTGTCTCAAGTGTGTTTGGCAGAGAAATTTTATTGCTTCTCTCACTTGATTTTCCTGATCCCATCCCATTTCTTTTTCTTTTCTCTTTTCTTTTTTTGTTAGAATCTCTTCCTCATCCTCCCAATGGAGGTGCTCNAAGGAAAAAAAAAAAAAAAAAAAAAAGGGATCAAAATAGAAATAAACACAAATATCTCGCATAATTTTTATATTTTTATCTGTATGTGCGTATATATAGAAATTATTTTATTGATTAAATATTTTATTTTATGACTAAAATACTTGTACATCTATATGGAATATTGAAACTCTATTAGATAAACCTAAGATCATTTGGTTAATATGTGTGTACTAATACAAACTTTTTTTAAAAAAATGTGTACTAATTAATACAAACTCTAATAACAAAAAGAAAGGGGAAAAAATTAAATTATTATGTTTCGTATATATACGTTTTTGATCAAAGGAAGCCACCAAACATAAACTGCAATTTATAAGACTTCATTTAATGATGTGAATAAGAATTATTATGTCGTAGAATAGATACGTTGAGACTGTGACAGTGAATACTAATCAAATAGATAATGACACTGGCTCTCTCTAATCAGATTGGCTTATTGAATTTCAAAACATCATTTGTCAACAAATAGATAATGACACTGATCATTTTACTTAAAAAGAAGCCAAAGAGTGAATCATGCGACACTTTTTCCACACAATACAAACCAAAACTTGTGAATGATAAACTTATATGCAAACACATGACCATTCCATCCCCAAGACTGCAAGTTTGATATTATACAAAAATCTTTTTATTGGAATGCACTGGTAAGTAAATGCAATTAGAATACAGATAATGGGGTTAATTAAATGAGCAAGTGTGAAAGAAGAAGCAAACATTATATAATATAACACTCCCTAATTAAAAAAAATAAAGTGGGGATGGAGGCAATAATAAAGAAGGAAGGAAAGGCATTGTAACTTGTTAAACGTACGAGGAACGTAAAGAGGATCAGTTCCACTTCTCCGTGTCTCGCGCTTGTCTCTCTTCTCTTCTCTTCTCTCTCAGCTTTCTATATATAAATAAATAATCTTCTTATAAAGTTTTATTGGTAAACCTAGGAAATAAAATGTGATGATGAAGACAAAACAATTAATATTTTCGTGGATTCCTTTAAATTTTGTATGGTGACAAAGACAAAAAGAAATGGGTGAAGTACTGTTTTTGTGTGGACATATTAAATTAGGTAAATTACTATTTAGCAGAAAAAAATCTTTTAAGACCAACGAGAAAGGATAATCATCTTGCGAAAACACAACCAAACAAACTATTTGTTTTTTTTGTCAACTTTTTCACTAAAAACGAAATGGACTATTACAATGGGGTTATGCCCAATACAAATATGCAAAACTAAGACCAAAATTTTCTAAGGTTACGTGGAGGGAACAAAACGCGTCTTCACTTTCTCGATGCTTCCGCCTCTTGAAGATTATTCTGCCGTTCAGCTTTCCAAGTGTGCCTCCGATGTAAGCCATTTCGAGGCCATCCAGTTAGTTGCGGGAGAAGATTACTCTACCCTTTCAAATTAAACCAGAGTTGAAAAGATCTTTTAAACTTTGAAAAACGTCTCCTTCAAAGCTGAAAGAACAAATTTAACAACCAAAACTTATCTCTAAAAACCAGTAGGACAACACCACCGACCTCAACAACTAAGCGTAACCAAACAAACTATTAATCTTATTACAAGCTCACTACTAAAAAACTTCTTAGTGTCAATTATCACAATATCATTTTTTTGGGAAGAGAGAAGAGAGAATCACTCTCTAGATTTTTAGAAAACCTATCTATTAATGTTGTTGCTGTTTTAATAACATCATTTTTCTAAAAGTGATGTTATATAATTAAAAAATGATGTTAAAACAAAATTTAATAAGGGTAACGTACATGAATCACTACTTAAAACTTTGGAAGTAACTATAGTGTCATTTTAAAAGTGATATATGTAAAATAAATTTAGTGTTACTTAATTTAGCATAATTTTTAATTCAAATATTATTTTAAAATTTGACTTTAACTATTAAAAAAAATTATGCTAAAAATAGTTTTTTTAGTGGCGGTATAATGTAGGTAGTAAAATATTATACCACCACTACAAAAAGCCACATTTAGCATAATTATGTTAATCAACTAAACATGTAAACAAATTATTTGGAACAACTGATATATGCTCTTTTCGCAAAAAGATGGATTTTTTATTTGATGTAAAAAAAATTGCAAACTAAGAGTCAATCTTTATATTAAGTCATCAATAAGCACTTATCTTCTAAACAACTAAATTTGTGTAGTCATTGTAGATCATCATCACATCATCAGCCACCATCAGCAACAAATGAGAATAGGCTCTTACAAATGAGACCAAGATAATCCAACATATAACATGCATGTATTTTTATTTTCTTACTATGTATGTANTAATTAATTTTGCATAGCCATTAGTATTATGAAAACAAGTAAATTACAAAATTAAAAAACATAAAATTTAGCAATAAACGGTAATTAGGATCGTAAGTGTAGTTTAACTCCCCTTCAATGCAGATAAATTTAAAAATATAAATCCTCAAGTATTGGAAAAAAATATATATAATATACCAGGATTCCTATACTGAATATCCCTGCTTGTGGATTCACATGTTCGAACCTGACTTATG
>OVAP01005007.1:0-13646 GCA_900406295.1 Aurinia saxatilis | reverse complement strand
CACACGGACATGTCCATTCGGACGTGGACGAGCCCATTTGACAGTTCTAGCAATTACGTTGCTTATCCGCAATGGTGCATAACTTTGCGAACTAGTAAACACCAATGGGAAACGCCATAAGTGATTTTTGGAAGCTATCAAAGTCTATGTGCCTCCTAGCTCTAATGAGCTAAAGAAATTCTACAGGCAAACGATCTCTATGAAATGAAAAGCAGAGGTTGCACTCAAGAAAGGAAAAAGTCTTCTCCAAACAAATCAAGAGCCATTGTCTCACAAATTTGTGATGATGGTCAACTACAAAATGAATAAAAGGCAATGCCATGACAATATTCACTATGTAACATAATATAGGTAAATCCTTGATGCAAGTATGATAAAGAAATATGGTGGTAATGACTCGATCATGAGAAGAACCACCTTAAGACTACGGTCAATGCTGAACCAAATTGAGACAAAGTGTCATGTCATTACATATGACAAATAGTTCTCTAAGATAACGTGTGAGACAAATAGCATGTCATTACATAACAATTTAGAGAAACAGTTCTCTAAGATATGACATAACTATTTATGTCATTACATAACGATTTAGAGACAAACAGTTCTCTAAGATATGACAAGCACTGGTAATGGCCAGTGTCATTGATGCATACCATTGCGATGAATGTCATTTCTAAATGTAAAGATGGTCAAGCACCAACCAAATAAGAGGCAACGTGACAACGTCTCATAACAACATGACAAGCGGTGATGATGGCCAGTGCCAATGATTCAAACAACTGCAATGAATGTCATATCTAATAAATAAGAGAGGCAAGGTCTCCTAAAATCGGGATGAGCAGCGACGATGTCTAGTGCCATCGGTGAAAATGACTGCGACATACGTCACAATTAAACTATACTAAAAGGTAAGACCTAAAAATTAAGTGTCCTGCGCTTCAGTTAGAAGCAGAACACGTCCAAGGCAAGGCCTTTAAATGTAATAACAAGTGTTCTTATTAGAACCAAAACACGTCAAAGGCAAAGCAAAGCCTCAATTATATAACAAGTGTTCTTCGCTTAAGCCTAAACAAAACACGTCGTATGGCAAAGCCCTGATTATAATGAGAAGTGCTTGCCACTTCAGTTGAAACTGGGGGCAAAGCCTCGAGTGTAGCTGGATGCATTCTTTGCTTCAGCTGGAAACTGTTAGAAGCAAAGGTACAAATATATATATATATATATATATATATGACAACGAAAATCACATATTATAAAAGTCAGAGACAAAGTCTCAAACAATAACTAGAAGTGTATGTAGCTTTATGTAGTAAAACAAACAAAAAGAATCAAACGCTCATCACAAAGATCAGTAACTGCTTGCCACTGAGAAAGCACGCTCATTTAGATTAAAAGATGTTGACCAGTTAAGGAAGCAGGCTTAATAAAAATTAACCCGTCTACCCATGGGGAGCAGTATCTACCTAGACTACAGAGACTGCAAATCAATGGACTGATGGCTCATGAGAATTCAATGTACGATCAGCCTATGATCAATATAAGACACATGGCTACAGACCAAACAAAAGGTCAATGCCCCCAATTTGCAGCCAATGTCATTCAAATACAAAGCATCAAATGTTGATCTTATATAAAGGTCGCGCATCTATAAAAAGAAAAAAAAAAAAGACAGTGAAAGAAGAAATAGACTTACAATAAAGGCACATGTCCAAGATGAAAAGAGCGGCTTCCAGTGGAACGAAGTTAGGAAATCTTCGACCAACAGCATAGTAGATTCTTTAGTTGGATTTCTTCCCAATGAATGGGTAGAATTCAGGTCCGTGAAAGAGTTTAGCTACAAAATCAAACAGGAGTCAGGAGTATCAATGAAAATCACATGTGGAGGTAAAATGTTGAATAAATAGTCCACGATTGGTGGTTCAAGTTGCTACGAACTGACACAAAATAGGCAATATATTGTAAAAGTCGTGGAGAAAGGATGTCCCGACAACATCAACCTTTAATCAGGCAATACATCGACCATATAAGACGAGGAGAGCTTCCTACAACTTAACTTCTGGGAAGAAAATTAGGACAAGTTGATTAATTGGATGGAAGAAATTTGCAAGCACAGACAGGAAGCAGGTATAAAAAGTCAACAATGAGCTAAAGAATGGGGCCAATACAATCTGTACCTCGTGGATGTGAAGCGGCGGAAGATAAAAGGAAACTTAACCCAATAACATTCGCGACACAGCTGCTTGAGGAACTTAACCATGTTCGCACCTACACTGAACCGTGTGTCCACTCTCCCGAGACTGTCCCCTAATCAAACCTCATCTCTAACACCAAATGGCTCCTTTCCCTCAATGGCCTGTCTCCATTTTCCGGCTTGCGGATCCACCGTAGACTGCAACTCGATAAGAGTTACGTCGCCCTAGTTTCTGAAAAATGATTCATCCTCTAGAGAATTCAATGAAGATAATCTTGCTAATAATTCTTCAAATCAAGAAACCTCCAAAAAAGGAAAAAGAGAAAACACAGATGTATCTCCAGAGAGCATCAACGGCAAGCAAAAGCTGCGGAGAAGAACAAAAGGAAAACTAAATGGGCCATGAAAGCCCACACATGAAATGGGAATGACTAAGGCCCTTAAGTATGAAACCGATGAAGGTCTTTTATATCGTGCCACTCGCAAAGACAAGTCGACCACGATATAAAATATTATATGTTTTTACTACTCTTCAATTTCTTAATAAAAAAATACAGAACAATTATCTCCTGATCTTCAACCTAGTTTACTGCTATATTTTTTAGGTCAATTCCATGGAATTCAAAGCTCAAAAAACAATTATAATGGAAACTCTTTGATCTCCAAAATATTCTTTTTTCACTTTCATTCGGTATAATTGTCTCGAATCGAACGGATTAATTTTTGCCCAAACAATCTGCATAATTATTAATAAATCACATTAACTAGGTTTTGAACCCCGTACTTCTTGGTGTAGAAACATTAATGAACCCTTAACCAACCACTATGTGATTAGACGGATTTGTGTGTCTATAAATCAAAGACCAATAGCTACGCTACAAGTCTCCAACGAGATTGTAGTATAGTATGGATTAAATTCGCTAAGAGGAGTGGCTAAATCTTTGAGCACGATACACGTTAATTATACTAAAGCAAACCAAAGAGAGTTGAAGATGGTAACAAACAATAAACAAAACAATTAATAAAAGACTAACAAATAAGAGCAAGGAAAACCAATTCAAGATTCAATAGATAAAAGAATTAACCAATGTNATTCAAGATTCAATAGATAAAAGAATTAACCAATGTGTGATGGTAATAATGACCATGAGTGATTAGTATAAACCTTGTGGAGGTTAGTTGTTTACAAATTAGGGACCATCCTAGGCAAAGGAACACTATTGTAGCTTAACCCTTTGTATTTCTTTGGAGACCAACAAATTGACTATTTCTCAATATGACAATTCAATGAAAACGAAGCAATCAAGTTCAAGTCCAATCTACCACTATGTACCTTGCCCTCTCTCAAGGCATAAGGTGTATAAAACAAAACACAAGTTATAAGAATTTATTCTCCAATTATCTCTCATAAAGAGATAGCATTAACGATCAATAACTAAATATTTAAGGAAATAAGCATTCAAAGCAATTTTGTTCATTTAAGCAATTCATCAAACACCTTGTGTGAGGAAGCTTATGATATATTCTCCAATGATCTCTCCTAAAGAGATAACATTAATGAGCAACACAAGAGTGATCTTGTTCATTCAAACATTCCATCAAACACTTGGTGAGATGAAGCCTAAATCTATTTTCTCATGATCTCTCAAAAGAAAATAGCATTAACAATACAAGATGCAAAGGTAAACCAAAAAGAGCAAACATCATGTTCATTCAAGCATTTCACAAACATTTGGTGTGATGAAATGCCTATGGTATATTTTCAATTGATCTCTCATAGAAAATCAGCATTAACAACACATGATGCATAACAATCAATGAGAATTAACCCTAATCTACAAGATGAACACTAATCACCCATAAATCTACCAAAACCCAAAAGCCAATTGAGGAGACTACTCACTCATAACCATAAGATCCATAGAGATTAAGATAATATAAATCATAATCAATGATAAAAACATAGAGATTATGGTTTTCTCAAACTCAATTATAAAAATCCTCAATATTAAGATCTAGATCGAAATGGATTACAAAGGAAAAAGATTCTTGTATTTTCTCTAAAGAGATAATGATAAAGTGATGTTTATCCTTCCAAAAATGACAGCCTAAAAGTATTGAAGATAAGAAGGATCAAAGGGAATTATGATAAGGTCAACACAAAAGAGGGAAGGCATAAAGTGGTCACGAGATCGGGTGCCCAGATCGGGGGACACCCGATCTCATGACACATGGATTTTGCATTTTGTTGTTGTTGATGTGCAGCTGAGATCGGGTATGTGAGATCGGGTAGCACCCGATCTCATGACATAAAAGACTTCTTCTTCTTGTGTCTTCACTCTTTGCTTCCTTCCTTGCTCACTAGCTCATCCATTTGCTCATCAAGCTTCATCAAAGCATCATCCATGTCCATTTAGCTACAAAAATACCTAAAACATGCAAATATTCAATGCAAATGCAAGAATGCAAGACAGAGTCATAAATGCAAGCTAAAATGTACAATGTGGATGAATATGCAACAAACTAACACAAATGAAAGACAAATGAGATTAAAAGAAGTAAAAGTAAGGGGTTAAAACATGCATAAAACGCTATATATCACTGGGCCAAAGGTGTTTCCACAAAAAATGACTCTTTTGGACTATAATAATAATAATATAGACTCTAAAATATAAATAAGTATATGTTTATTATCATAAAAACGGGTAAAATTTAGGATATATAAAGAACATACTTACAAAAGTTAGCAACAAAAGAGTTGAAAAACCCTTAAACAATAGTGTCACCAATTTCGAATATCATTATCTCTACAAACTTCTGCTTTGACAACAATACCAAAGTTGAATAAAAGAGAAAACAAGTGAAAGAAAAATAGAAAACTGTTTTGCATGGATGCTAGTGAGCTTTGTGAATTTCGTGTTTTTTTCATCTGCTTTGATGCTCTTGTAATTATAGTTGGAGGACGTCAAAGAAGTTGAGTGGAATCAGGAAGTAGATACTGATAAGGATAAACAAGTTTGGACTTATCTTCTGTCGATCAATCGAATCACGTATTGTTTATTCGATCGATTCTATCTCTAAACGTGTCTTCAGTATATCATGAATGTCTTCTGAATATCTGCAACAAATAATTCTTAAGTGCCAACGGTCTTTATTCTTAGAGCTTCTAGTGAATATCTGGTTCTGATCGATCGACTCCCCTAGGTGGACGATCGATTGGGCCTTCATTACCAATGGGCTTTATCTTGACATCTCTTCAATGATATGGGCTCAACTTCTTGCTCATGAGGCTAAATGACTCGATTCCAAGCATATGTGACAGCTGACTCACGTGGCTTACTTATCTTAACTCCTCATTTCAATATAAAAACATCCTCTTCATCCGGGCTTGGACTTCTGATGTTGAATTGCTGAATTTGGTAGAAAATGCTCATTTCCGACCTAAAAAGTCTTATTTTCACAAAATCACTTTCGAAACAGAAAAATGTGAAATTCAATAGGTTTAGTTTTAAATCAAATTTTTTTTATACAAAAACACCGAAAAAATAATATTAAAAAGTGGTAAACTATTACCCCTATCAGGTACCACATGTTCAACTTCGGCGAGCATGGTAGGTATCTCGGACAGTTTATTGTATGTTATTCCCAGGTTGTTTGCTACCTCTTGTGCCATCAAGTTTACCGTAGCGCCTGTATCACATAGTGAGGCAGGAATCTCAACTCTTTTAATGGTGCATGTGATAACAAATTTTCCAGGCTCTCCAGTTTGGGAAGCACTCGCAATGGCTTTTTGAGAGAGATGATATGTATCTCTTATGTTTCATCCTTGGAGTCTCCTCCGGTGATGAAAAATTTATCAAAATGGAGGCCTATTGTCTGGTAGAAATGGAGCTCAGCCTGTTCTAACTTGTCGAGAGTTATTGGTGCGATCCTTGGAGACGATATGTATCTCTTATGTTTCATCCTTAGAGTCTCCTCAATGCTCTTGTTGTGTGAGCTAGATGCAAGATTACCGATGAGTGCATAAGATCCTTCCTTGCTTTGAGTCATGAATTCTCCGTTACTCGATGCGTTGAGCATATTCTTGTACTCCCCATTAACTCCATCGTAGAAGATCGATAGGATTAGGCACTCTGAGTAACCGTGGTGTGGGCATTCTCTAAGATAATCCTTGTACCTTTCAAACGCTTCGGAGAAGTACTCACCATCCAGCTGATGGAATCCGGTGATCTTGTTCCCAAGCGTTGCAGTTTTGGTCTTCGTAAAGAAGTGGTCCAAAAACGCGGCTCAAACGGCTTTTCATCAAAACAAAGAGTCAACTGGCAGAGATTTTAACCATCGAGTTGCCTTGCCAGCTAAAGAGAATTGGAACAAGACACACTTGTAGTAGTCTTCAAGTAATTCTTTTGCTGTAGAAATGCTGCAGATTTGTTCAAATTCTTCGAGATGGCCGATAGAATTTTCTGCTCGTAAGCCGTTGAATTGGTGCACTTTCATCAGTTTAATATCATCGGCGGCTTCACACATGGAACTTCCCCAACAAGTGTGGGGGCACAATAGTTGACTTATATTGGTAGAAAGTGTGAAGGTGAGCATTCTCCCCAATGTTAGGTGCCTTCGTTTGCTGTTGTTGTCACAACGCCAACAATTGCCTGCTCGGCTGTGAGATTGTTGTTGTAGTTGTTGTCACCCATTGTGCCGGAACTGGACTTGCTTTTACTGAGGATTCTTTCTAGTTTTGATGGGTCCTCGTTGATGGAGGGGATTACGCTTTCAGAGCTTTTACTCCTAGTGCGCATACACCTGCAAGACAAAAAACACATGAAATAAAAGAAAACAGAAAAAAATAAAAAAAGCTCCTAACTACAACAAAAATTAAATCTATAAACTATGATGCTGGTCCCCGGCAGCGGCGCCAAGTTAATGCGATACCTAAGTAGGGATTCACCAACTAATTGTCCTTTCCACCAACTAGCAACGAACTAGTCGATGCAATACAACATAGGGTATCATTCCCAAGGAACAGAGATGTAAACATATATCTAATAACTAGGAATTGATAATAAATAAGAAATATGAGAATGCAATAATAATGATAGTAGGAGATGAAACAGTTCTAAACAAATATATTAAAAGCGTTAGGCATCGAGAATTCACAGATAACCAAATTGTCCTTATTTTTCTGGAACATTTCGTAACCGCCTGAACTCGTTCATAAAGATCAGATTTTTCTGTTGGGTTTGTGACAAATCATACTATGGAGAGCATGTGGGGTTCAGGTCAAACTAAGCATTAGTGAGTGGGATCGATTGTTCACATATCTACAGTGAAAAATATCTACGACATAAATGGTTCTAATCAGGTGTCTGTATGCGCGAATATGCTCATCAAACTACAATTTTAGATCGAGAGAGTATCATGAGGACCAAACTCTAGATTTATTGGCTAGTTCAGATCTGACGAGTATCATGAGGACCAAACGTCAGATCTGTTTTACAACTAGCTATTGTTGAAGATTAACACTCTAAGCATACTTATTTGTATATAGCCATATGGAATCCCGTAAGGATCTCTAGATTTATTGAGGCTAGTTCAGATATGACGAGTATCATAAGGACCAAACGTCAGGTCTGTTCTACAACTAGCTATTTTTTAAGATGAAGACTCCATGCATACCTATTTGTGTATAGCCATATGGATCTCTTGATCCCTTATTAAAACCCTAGCCTAACAAAGAAAACTACTCAGCCACTAAGAAACACATAGCTAAAATGTGTAAAGGAGAACTTTATTAAAATGTGAAAATTACAAAGAACAAAGTTGACCTAAACATTGGTCTTAGCTGAGTATTTATAGGGTACAACACGACCTTAATTGGGCCTAAAAGGTAACCTAATAAAAGTGGGGGTCTACATCCGCAAAAGGAAATCTTTTTGAAATCCTTCGGGTGTCGATCAACGTTTGAACGTCCGACGATCAATACTTCTTTCGTGATTATTGCTATTTTATCCATGTCGATCGACACTAATGTTGCGTCAATCGACACTCTCCGCCGATTTATTCTATCTTTTGTTCTTCATTCCATTTTTCACCCTTTTTACTTCAAAACCTTCACTAGGCATAAAAAAAAACTCCCAAGATGCATTTTTCCCTGTAAACGACTCAAAACCACTAGATAGTTTTGGTAATAGACTATGTATTCTCTACATAAAAACGACCAAATAGAAGATACATCAGAAGGCAAAACTTCTCCCGGTTGGTTGGAGGAGGTGGAGACGGGGAAGGCTTAGTAGGGCTCAACTTGTTGGAAAGTACTAAGGCGCGAAGAGGGAGAAAGAGAATCTGCTCCTCGGTGTCAAAAGCCGTCAATTGTTTTTTTGGTAGTTGAATGCAAGTTGTGCCCTCGTCAAGCGAGAAGGTATACAACAATGATTGCGTGAGGATATGCCCTTGTTGGAGATATGCATCGTCTAGGAATGTCAGTGGAGAGATCTGATATGGCTCGTCAACGAGATGAACCTTACAATACTCGAACGGAAGCGTTAAAAGACTACCAATGGTCTTAACTGAAGCACCAATGCGTCCACTAAATGGTTTCATCCTTAGAGCCATGGGTGATGAATGAAAACTGCCCCAAGGTTTGTCGAGCATAGGGCCTCATAGCCTTGAAGGTTAGCATCGAAATATCGAAAGAGTCATTTCGATTGAGGAATCTTTGCAATATCTTGTGCCATCACATTTACCGTATAACTAGTATGAAACATAGAATTTGGCATCTCTGTACCTTTGATGGTGCATGTGATAACAAACTTCCTGGGATTCTCTAATTTGGGAAGCACTCGCAACGGCGCAATGAGAGAGACGACACATATCTCTACCGTATACAAGGGATAAAAAGACAAAATTTTCGTTAACTGTTGATTGGGTATCAACAATCCTTTTATTCGAGAATAATATTTTGACATCAAAATCATTATTATAAAAGTAAAGCTAGACTGTCACTACATTCCTTTGGAAAAACCGTGAACATGTTTTTTTTTATCAGAGAACCATGAACAAATTATTCAAACCAAGATGCAACTGATTTTTTTTTTTTTTAAAGTGAAATCTTTTTTTTTCTCTAAAAGAAATAAAAAGTCCGGCTTGTATCTCCACCATAATTCCCAAAGATAGTTTATTGTCAAGCGGCTTCCAAGACCTTGATGGTTCCAACTTAACACCCGCATAATCAGCCTTGTTTGTTCGTCGGAGACCTCGTCTTGTTGGATTGCGCTTTAACCACACCAGCGTACAAACCATCACCAATTTTGACCAAAGACTTGGGTGTGTGAGGGAGAATTCACACAACTAAAACTTGTCGATAAAATTTTTAGGGATCGTCGACTCTCCATGTATGAATCACTCGGAAGTAAAAGAATGACCAAAACGGAATCAAAGGTAGGTGTTTTTCTTGATAAGAGATGAATAGTCGAGTTACAAGCTGCTAAGGGATTCAAGCTATTCGAGAAGTGAAAGATATCATATGGCCTACGACAAACGATTCTATTTATACTCTTAGCTAAACCGTCTTATGACTAGGGCTTTTCTTTTTCGTCATGGGCTGCCTTCCTTTTCCTCGTAGATAACTTCCCGGATAATTTCCATTTCTTAAATGAGAATCGGACAATTTCCATTTTTTCGTAGATTCTTCAGACGATTTCCTTTTCGTCATAGAGTAAAGGAAAAACTTCCTTTTTGGTGGCCTCATACTCGAATCTAGTATGTCGGCGCATAACCTGTCGAAAGGTTTTCTTTGGAGATTGGCCCATAAGGAAGCATCAGACCGTCTAGCTTGTCAAGAGTGTCGTTGGAACCATGAACTTTCGTCCAATACCATGGGTCGCATTTCGTGATGGTGTGAACTACGAATCCTTCGTGGATCGCATGTTCTCATTGGAACTAAGTCAATTGACTTATTTTGATCCACATAATGATATTGAACATGTGATTCGAAGTTATCCTGTGAGCTACGATGAACGTGTGGGTTGCGGGAAGAATGTTGACGATGTCTCGCGGCCTAAAACACGTTATTTGGGTTGTGGTAATCAATTTAAGCTTGATCTACGACCTACGAAGCTTTGTAGGTCGTGGGATCAGCTTGTGATGGTGCCTTGGACCCAAATGATCATGTTTGGGTCACATGAAACCATTTTGTACATGATCTGTGATCTATGACACTTTGTAGGTCGCATGATTAACTCATGACGATGTTCCGCGACCCAATTGATCATGTTTGGGTCACGGAAAGCAAAACTGAGCATGAGCCATAACCTATGATACTTCGTAGGTTGCAGTAGTGATCTTCGAAGATGTTTTAAAGCTTGTGGAACATCGTATGGATTGCATGATGCTTTAGAGAAAACCTCGTTGGCCGATATTTATGCTTTGCAGAAAACACTTTGTCATTTTCACTCTATCAATTGTAGGGGGTGAAATCCAAACCACACATGGGGTACCTGATTTTTCCAAGAGGAGATCAAGGCTTTAGTCAACCATTTCTTTAAGCTCACTCCCGTGAGCATTGGATTAGATTTTAAAAGCTTTTTACGTACAGGACCGCGTCCATGATTATTACTATGGGGTTGGATTCCCCCACCTCCCAAAGATTGATACCTCAAAACGGTTAAGTGTTTTTCACAAAACACAAATAGTACGACAGAAAGTTCTCCATAACATCCTATGACGCATATGTTGTGTCGTGGGTTGTCGATCATTGTCGCGGATGTATCACATGACACACACAACACATCGTGGGTCGTGGACCCCCTTCGGAGGATCATCCCGCGACTTACAATGCATTGTGGGTCACGGATCAAGCTTCAATGTACATCTCGCGACCCACACGATTTATTGTGGGTCCCGTTTCACCTTCGGAAACCAATCTCTTAACCAACAATGTATTGTGGGTCACGGATCAAGCTTCGTAACGTCTCCCACGATCCACACAATGCATTGTGCCTCATGGGTCACCGTCAGAGATAGATCCCCAGACCCACAATGCATCGTGGGTCACATATCAAGCCCATTAACGTCTCCGCGACCCATGCGATGTATTGTGGGTTGGATCACCATTGGAGATCAATCTCGCGACCCACAATGCATCGTGGGTCACAGAGCAAGTTCATCAACATCTCCTGCGACCCACACAATGTATTGTGGGTAACTGATCACCTTCGTAAGTTAATCCCGTGATCCACAATGCATCATAGGTCACAGATCAACCTTCAACATGTTTTGCAACCCACACAATGCACTACGGGTCGCGGATAGTCCCGACAATATGTTCCGCGACTCTCAATGCACTACGGGTTGCAGATCAACATTCAACATTGCTTCACGCGACCCACACACATGCACCGCATGTCGAGGGATAACGTCTTTCAAGGCTTAAATTCATTATGCATGCTAAGACAAGTCAAATGGCTTACTTCCAATGAGAACATGCGATCCACGAAGTATTTCTAACTCACATCAACACGAAATGCGACCCATATGTTCGATAATCCATGAGTTCGATGACATTCCTAAACAGCCAAGCAGCCCAATAATTCATTACAGGCTGATCTCCACCTTTCGGATCAAACAAAATTCTTCTATGTAAATCGTCTACAAGCAAAGCAAAAGATTTGAGAATGCTGCTATGAATAAGGAACCTTTATCTCTCGATGAAAAGGAAACCTCCTAGAGCATATCGTAGAAATGGAAACTATCCCGATTCAGAGAAATGGAAATGATGCAGACTTGAAAATCCAATTCATATTCATAGCTCATCAACAAAAGAGTCAATGCAAATCAAGCCCAAATTTAATATAATGACAATCAAATCATGGATATATCAAGAAGGTATCTGAATACAAAAAAAAACAATCAAACTAAAGATTGATTGCATTTAAATCCTCCTAATTTAATTATTAATTGATTTTTGTAATTAATTATATTGATTTTATATTTATTTTGATTTATTTGGTTACTTGTAAATTAAGCCTGTATAAGCTCAATTCTCCTTTCATTGTAAGTACACACAACTTTTTGAAATTTAAAGAGGGGTTTCTCTAAAGTGTAGTCTTTATTTTGTTTATCTAAGTTAGGTGGAATCATTTACTTAGTAAGCGTTTGAATTTATGCCCTTAGTGAATCTTCATTAAGGACTAGATTTATGATCTCATCACAAAGGCTTTCACATCTTTGAGTGGCCATCTTCAATCCACCATCAACTCCATCAATCGATCCACACGGGAGAAGCGACCCTAATCGTCTTAGATCTCCATCTTCGATCATAAAATTTTCACAAGAGAGAAGCGATCGCCAGCTTGTGAAGCCATCAAATCTATCCTCGCAACCATCCATTGAACAATAAGAGAGAGCGATCGCCAGCTTGTTGCTCCCCATCAATCCATCATTATAAACCTTTGTCTCAATCTTATATAAGGAAACTGTTTGAAAATCTATCGACATACAAATGAAAGGCGGTCCACGGCGAAAAGGAAAAGCCCTTAGAGGATCTTTCACATATTTCTCTTCTTACAACTCTTGAGCTCTCATAATTTGTACCGGATCATTATAGAACCTCAAGCAGCGTTATTATCAACAACAACAACTTGTTTAAAACTAAAGCCTTATTATTAACAGCCAATGGCGAGCTAGAGTTATAAGATATTGGATTAATTATCATTATTTTATTAATTGTTAAATTTTTATTATTGAATAATAGTAAAAGAATAGACGTTATTCTTCTGTTAGACTGTAGATTTTTTTTTTTAACCGTCTAATATAGTTTGAGTACAAAATAAGTAGGAAAAAAATAGATAAACATGTACTTTTTAAAACATAAATTTACTAAATGGGTGGTTTTAAAAAAAAATTTAAAAGTGGTGATATTTGCATGTATAATGTCTTTTTTTTTACCCTAAATTCAACTAACTTTTACTAGACTAAACAAAATCAGATTAGCCTTTGTCAGATTAAATTATTTATGATGTTTTCTAGTTGTAAAATTTATATGTTTAATATTAAACATATTAATTAGTAAAAAAAAATTAACCCAGACCATTCTCTACGAGGTTTCATGAAATTGATGGAAATTTATGTTTATTGTTTTATACATCACGACCATACACCGTCCACAATACATAACTATACACTATTTACCATACACCATCCACCATGAGCATTAACCATACACCACGACCATACATTATCCACCACAACCATACACCATTCACGTGCACGACTAACATCCACCGTACACCACGGCCATACACCATCCACAACTAACATCCACATGACTAAATACTATCTACTATACACCATCCACCACTAGCATATACCATCCACCATGATCATACATCATCCACCACTATCATACACCATTGATATAACTCATATTTTACCGGTTTTTACTATAATAAACATATAA
>OVAP01005006.1:0-12507 GCA_900406295.1 Aurinia saxatilis | reverse complement strand
AAAAAAAACCTCTTTAGTGTTTTATAAAACTCTGTCGTACGTACAAGTTTTTCGGACCACTAAATTTCACGACGGAGAAATTAAATACTAAAGATCATGAACTCAAGATCCAAACACTATAATTCTATTGCAGTAACTAATTTTCTAATTTCCTGGCGCTGAAGCAAAACCATATAATTTTTTCTAATAAAAATGAAAAGGCTAGAGATTTAAATCACAAAAAAGCGTAAAAAATGCTGTGGTAACGACACATGCATCATCATGCCCCCTTCGTAAACGTCTTAATTTTGGTGGGTTTTACACACAAAAATTAAAAATTATGAAATGATATCAATACCTTACTAATTTGGACATCGTTATAAAACTTAAAATCATACATCTCTTTTTGAAAATGATATATTCTATATTTTGCCATTTTTTAATATCATAAAATATTTATTTATTTATATTTTAGAGTCTATATATTATTATTAGAGTCCAAGTGAGTCATTTTAGGTGCATGAACATTTTTTGGATCCATGGTGAATTTTAGAAGCTTTATGGAACAAAAAGAAAGAAAGCCCGAGTTAATAAATGGAAATGAAACGAAGAAAAGGAAACAGAGGAAGGTGTCAATCGACATCCGTCGGGGAATCAACAAGTTTTTTATTTCTTCAAGATCTTCAAATCTCTTTTGGAAAATCAATTATGTTAATTTACCAATTCTAAAATTCGTCCAGATTCCTATGAATACTTCTGCTAAGCTATTGTTTAGGTTCGTACTTCAATTTACTTTAGAGAGAATTTGTAAGGGAGAGAAGTATCATTTGAACCCTTGTTTTCATCTTTTCTCTTTAATATTTTATCGCTTTCAATTAATTGCATGACGTTTTGCTTAGCTATGTCTGAATAGTTATCTTGTTAGGCTTAGAGTTCTTAGGGTTTAGATGAATAATTGTTAGCCGTACGTCTAAATTTGGTTTAAACCCTTAATTCTTCTTCTTGGTTTATTCTTAATGCTAGTTCTAGTTTGATCACCTAGAGTCTAAATCACAAGTAGATTATTAGACACGAGAGAGTTAATAATTGCTGGAAATAATCTTAGGAGAGCAAGTTATCTATGTGCAAAGAGATTTGGCTTAGAAACTTGTGAATAATTGAATACTTTCTTATTGCAAGTTTAATTCCTTATGATTCGCAAAGAGATCTGATTTGCTAGGAATTAAGTTAAGATAGTATTCGCAACGAGACTTGGTTTGCTTTAGAGTTTATTCATGTTCTAGGATTAAGCTTGGTACCTGATTTTACCACCCGGTGTCGAACGACACCATCATTGGTGTCGATCGCTCGACACTCAACATGTTTTGGCTGCAGTTTGGATTCTTCTCCCGAAGTTTCCAAGGCCTAACCTTTCTTTTAATTGTTTAAAACCCTCACTTTAAATCACTGATTACTTGCATTAGTTAGTTACTTAAAGACCACTGTCCTAAAATTTAATTAAAGTTTTTAAATTAGTTTGCATATTTTTCGGTCTTTGTGGATTCGATCCTAAAGTTATGACTGATTTGTTGTCCACTTGCAGTTAAAATATATAGGTTAAAACTTTGTGTATACAAAAATCATAAACTTTTGTGGGTTATTACATATGGAAGTTAATTATTTTTTAAAAAATACCAAATGATATAAATGCCTTAAAATATTGGACATATAATGATCTATGATTATTTTTTCAATTGAGATGTAGGGCAAAATTACTTAACTATTACTGCACAAGAAAATTGAGTATTTCTCCGAAATTATGAAATTATATAAATGCTTTACTATTTTTGGACACCGTTACAGATCATACAAATAAAATTAGAAAAATCCTAAACTTTGGTGGGTTATTACACATGAAAGTTGCTCACTTTTCCAAAATTACCAAATGATATAAATGTTTTCACATTTCGGACACTATCAAAGATCATACAAAAAAGAAAAAAAATCCTTAAACTTGGTGGGTTTTTATTACACATGAAAGCTGAGTAGTTTTTCAAAAATATTTACCAAATGGTACAAATGTCTTACTATTTTGGACACTATTAGTGATCATACAAAAATTCAAAGAATCCTTAAATTTGGTGGGTTAATACACAAAAAGTTGAGTATTTTTCCGAAAATTAGGAAATGATATCAATGCCATATTATTTTAGAGACCATTAGAGATCATGCAAAAAAAAAAAAAAAATCTTAACTTTAGTGGGTTATTACACACAAAAGTTAAGAATTATGAAATGATATCAACACCTTACTATTTTAAACACTCTTATAGATTAAATAAAAATTTCAAAAAATCCTAAACTTTGATTGGTTATTACATTTGGAAGTTGAGTATTTTTAAGAAAATACAAAATGATATAAATGCCTTAATGTATTGGACGTTGTTGTGTGTACCGAAAATTCACACAACCAAAAACTTGTCTTACGGAACTTTTTAAGGATCGTCGACTATCTTATGTATGGACCACTTGGAACCACGAAAGCAAATAACTACTGAACGGAAGATAAAACTATGGATGAAAAAATGGATTTTATTCTTATAGCTCTCAAGAATTCGAGATGTTCAAGATATATTATGAGTTATGACTAGAAAACTATTTATACTCTCAACTAAACCGTCCTAAGTCATAAGGCTTTTCCTTTTCTTCATGGAACACCTTTCATTTCCTTGTAGATAACTTCTTGGACAGTTTCCATTTCTCCGATGTGCATCTATCAACTTCCACCGATGATTCGTCGGAAGATATCCTTTTCATCGTAGAACAAAGGGAAACTTCCATTCTTGTGTCCCAGTCCTTGAATCTTCATGGATCTTCTAGTATGATGGTGAATGATCGAAAGGCTTTGTTCGGTATCGCCCCATGAAGAAAATTTGGAACGTTTAGCTTGTCGAGAGTGTCATCGGACTCATGGATTTGCATTCAATCCCATGGGTCGCATTTCATGATGGTGTGAGATATGGTTACTTCGTGGATCGCATGTTCTTGTTGAGACTAAGTCATTTGCCTTGATTTGATCCACATAATGGCATTGGATTTGATGATTGTAGCTATCTGACTAACTACGCTGCATTTGGGTCGCCTGAACTTGCTCCCACAGAGAAGTGGTGACCCAATGCACCTGCTTGGGTCGCAGTTTCTCCATTTGAGGAGAAGTGGCAACCCAGATGGCTGACCCAGGTTTGTCCCACAACTTGCATGATGCTTGGCAGAGGAGAAATAGCGAGCCACGAAGCATCTGGGTCGCCGGGACATGTTCCAGAGGAGGAATGGCGAGCCCGTTTGGCTCTTTGGGTTGCAGATTGCTTGCAGAAGAGAAGTGGCGACCCAGTCTTTTTTTTGGCTCGCAGAGACTTGTGTCAGAGAGAAGTGGCGACCCAACCTTGCTCTTTGGGTCGCAGGACGTGGCTCAGGAGAGAAATTTCGACCGACTTAGTCACTTGGGTCGCATATTGGCTTTGTGATAGGGTGTGGTAATAAGTTGTCTATTTTCACTTAAAAAGACCTTGACAACTACAATTTATCAAAGTAGTAATGAAGGATCGAATCCACAAATTTCAGCAATTACACTGTAACCTATTCAATTATTTAATCAAGCTAAATCAAATAACTTAAGGGTTTTGATTTTGTTTTCTAATTTTTCTATGGATTTTAAATTTAATAATAATAAAAATGCTAGACCTAGGGATGATCTATGGATTGTCCTAAAATTAAATGGATGTTTATTCAGGTTCTAGTTTTACCAAACTCCAACTCAAATATAATTCTAAACTGGTCCATTTTTGTGGTACCAATTACTTCTCTTAACTATTCAAATGCCTAAACTTTCATTTGGATATAAGTAGCTAGAGAGTTTTACTAGAGCAGATTTGATAAGTTCGAAACTTGCCTTAGCATCAACTTTCGTTGGCTAAGGACAATCTGCTCTCCTAAATGAGGTTTCAAGAATCCTACTACACTTTCGTTTAATAGGAAATCCTATGATAAAAAATTAGGTGATCAAATCTAGTTTAAGCCTTAAGACATCATAAGGAGGAAGCTATTCTATAAATCTACCTATTTACATCCAGTTACTAGCTTAACAACCCATGATCTCCCTAGATCTAACAACCTAACTACCCACACATGAATGATTTAACAATATATAATGATGAACATAATTACGAACATAAAAATACTGAATAATACTTTATTAATAATGAAAAATATAAAAGACAAGGGTTCAAGAACACTTCTCAACCGTGGTAAATGAATGGAATGAAGGGAAATGAACAGCCCTCAAGAAATCTCTAAGAAACAAGACAAAAAATCTCAAGAACAAAGAAGAACAATGAAACAAAAATGTTTAGATCTAAAAGAAATGAATAAAAATCAGAATATGGTGCTGTGGAGGCTCATAAGTGGTTATATACTCAGGGTTTTTCATCTAGGATCTCAGAAAATAATGGAAATTGGAGCAAATTTCGTGATTGAAAGGTGCCAAAAATAGCTCATAGATCGAGGACGGATCAATCGATCCACTAATGGATCGATTAATCCGAGTGTGGATCGATCGATCCGTGAGAGCCAGTTTTTTTCCAACGTGTGCGGGTCGATGTGTGGATGTTCTGTGTATATTTGCAAGTGTGGATTGATCGATCCATATTGTGGATCGATCGATCCATTAAGTTTTCTTCTACAGATCGCGTGTAAGTCGCTCTGCAAGTCTTCCACAAGTTTTGGGAACATGGATCGATTGATCCACTATGGGATCGATCGATCCAACTTCATTTTGGCTGGATTTTTCACTTTTTGACTTAAATCTTAACTCCAAAGCTCCAATCCATGTTCCAATGCATTATTCACCTAAAAAGACCCTGAACAAACCAAAAGACTCGAAAAACACTTGAAAACAAAGGTTAAAAGGTGTTAAAAACACAATATATCAATTCCCCCGAACTTTACATTTGCTTGTCCGCAGGCAAACAACAAAGGTTGAAGAAAGGAGAAAGGTTTGAAGGTGGCAAATCAAATATAGAAAGCATGCACTCTAAGTTCTAAGGATGGATTCGAATTAATGCTAATCTTTGACATGCAAAATCCTTACTCATTCAAGCTTAGAACACCCCAAATTGCTCCAATTTTATCTTGAAGCTCAGTGCCAATGATCTCATTCGATTCCTATCCAACATCCCTTTACATTCAATTAAACAATATGTGCAGTCTCAAAAATGGAAAATTGATCACAACATTGGTTCAATGAGGGAAAAATGTTCAAATGTAGGTGGTTAAGTGTTGAAGCGGAATGTTATCATTATGCAAAAACAAGGAAAAAAGAGCAATTGATGCATACATGCAATTTCTTCCATGTACCCATTCCCCCATCCTTGAAAATCCAATCCATCACTAAATCAACAAAAACCTCATCATCTCCTCCAAATCAAGACTGCCTAGAGACCTCCCAAAACACAAAATTTCTAATCACTCTTTAGCTAACATAACATTATTTTTTGTTTTTGTTTTTTTACTGAATGTAAATAAATAATATTAACAGAAATGCTACAAAAGTGATTTTAAATTATAAGTTCTTCTAGGTAAAAATTCATCCTCTACTTCAATCACATTCCAATCCTCTATTTTCAACTCCAAATCCCCCAAACTTATTTCATTCTAGTACAACCAAACTTTCATTAGCAAATCCTATATGATTAGCTCAAATTAAAGCACACAAATCCTCAGCCCCCTAGATTAGCCAATGAGGCTAATGCTAATGGAAGAAAAAACTTGTCGCTCTAATGCTTATGAACTTTTACACATGAAATATTTTCAGAAAAGGCCTCACTCAAGAAAGTATGCATTGGTTTGAAAAGAGTTTGGGATTTTAATATGGTGGTGTTTTTATAATTAAAAATGAAAAAGGTGGTAAAATGTTGAAAATGTAAAATCCATGCATGTAATCAAAAAGCCATAGATGAGAAAAATTATATTCAGTTAAGTCCGATAAGATAGGAAGGCATCAAATCAAACGAGATTTCACACTAACAAGAGACACAAATTAGAAGTGCACTAAGACAAGTTTTTGTGCAAATCTCGCAAGTCAATGAATGACACTAATAAACAACCTATCCGAAGAAAAACAAATACTAGCATCAATATAGGCAATATCATCATTGTCCCCTAGTTCAATATATAAATATATTTCAAATGCGCTTTTTCTACTCATTTAATTTGAAACATAAAAATGAATCAAAGAAAACATCAAAATGACTCAAGAAAAGAAAAACAAAAGAAAAAACAAGGTTAGTCACACACTTGTACCCTCCCCCAAACTTACATCACATCGTCTCGATGTGAAAATAAGAAGGAGAAGGGATACGACAATAAAAATGAAAGAGAAAAAGAAGAAGAAGAAAGATACCTAGTGGGTTGCCTCCTACTCTGCGCTTTGTTTTAAGTCACATAGCTTGACTCTTGTGCCTTTTACACACAAGATGGATCACCAAGGAGATGTGGATCTTCTGTATCATGTGACACCCTTTTGGAAACCACTCCTTCCTTATTTCCGACTGCAGCAAGTGCACTATCTTTTACCTGCCAAGATCGAACCTTAGGAAATAAAGACATTGTACCCTTCAATATCCCCTTGATAAACTCGTCTCCTTTGTCCCTCAAATGCAGTGGTATGATGATACTGATTTTGGCAAATGGTTTTGAGACCCGTCTGTGCTCGACGCTCCCTTTCACCTCCCCCTTCGTTACTGGCTCCTTGGTACGGACATGAGAATCAACAGCTACTATTGTATACAAGCTTGGTTGGTCCCGCCGCTGGGTCATCGACGTAGGAAACTTCCTTGTCAACGTGGGCGAAGGTCATTTTCTTCATTTACATGTCCATAACGACACTTACAGTAGCCATGAATGGCTGGCCCAAAAGCAAAGGCGGTATGGGTCCTCGTTGCATCTACACAAACTGAAAATCAGCACAAACAATGCAATCACCAATTCTCACATGTAAATCAAGTATTGTGCTGCATGGGGTCGTAGTCGAGGAGTTGTCAAAGGCGAGATTCATCTTTGGAGGTATCATCTTTTTAATCTCTGGATGCTTTGTAGTAGCTCTTGACATGATATTTACACAAAACCCTGAATCACATAGAGAATCCGCAAACCGGACTCCTGCGATGGAACATGGCACAACAAACTTTCCCTGGGTTTTCAACCTTGGGTAACAGCCTTTTTTTTGATGATTGAACTGGCTCATGTTTAGCTTTGGGTAGCTTTTTCTTTAAGACTGCACGGACCTCCTCAACTACCATCCGAACTCAGTCCTCAATGTTGCAATGACTTGCAGCTCTCGTATCGATGCACCTCGTCAGGACTAACTTCTTGGGATGGGAATTCCACCTTGAGCTTCTCGGACATTTGTTCATATCTCATGGCAACCTCCTCTGATGTTTTCGGACGAGGCCGAGGATATGGCACGCGCGGAGTGTACACGCGTGCTGGAGTGTGAGGGACAGAAGGAGTGGGGTCGGTGATTGCTGCCTCATGGTGTTCTGCATCCGTTGTACTTCCTGCAACATCAAGCACCCGCATCAGTACCATAAGTGATGGCATTTACATGTGCTACCTGAGACTGTATAGTAGATTTTTCAGAAAGTGTCTCGTGTGATCGCTTGACCGCTTCCGCCTTTTGGGAAACTTGAGTGTCCAGCTTCTTGATGTGGTTTAATAAAGCTTCAAACTTGGTGTTCAGGGTGTTGTACATGCCATCAACCTTGACATTCTGGTTCTCAAATTAAGCATTTATTTCCCCCGCCGCTTTCTGTTGGTTGGTAAGAATCATCTGCATCATCGTCTTCAACTCATCTTGAGAGTTATTGGCTGGAGCTTGGTAAGGCGGCGCAGAACGCATGAAAGCTTGGTAATTGTTGAATGGATGCTTCTGGTATCCCTGACCTTGAAAAGCCGGTTTTCCCTGAAAAGGCACAAAAGCGTTGTTGAAACCAGCATTATTTTTATATGGATATACCTGATCTTGCGGGTTTTCGATGTTTGTGCTATGGTAAGAGAGATTTGGGTGCTTGTAATTGGGGTATCCTTGTTTGTACACATGGCCAGTGACATAGTTACACTCCTCTTCATCATCATTTCCACCACCATATTCTCCTTGGAAGGTACATGACCACCTTCCCAATCACAGGAATTCACACCGCACTGGTTTTCCTTGACGAGCAAGCTGATTTGCTCGGTTAGCTCTGCTATCTGCTGTGCTTCCACTAAAGCAACCTTCCTGCCTCGATCATATTTTGGGCTCTTCTCCGAAGAACTCTCAGCCATGTTCTCGATCAATTTTAGTGCCTCTGCAATACTACAAGTCATAAAAACTCCGTTACTAGCATATGTTAATTGACCTTTAAATTCCCAAGATAAAGCATCATAAAAAATTGTAATCAGCTGCGTCTCGGTAAAACCGTGATGAGGGCAGTCTCAGCCGTAAGAGCAGAACCTCTCCCACGCCTCACAAAAGGAATCTCCTGAGTGCTGAGAATAGGTGGAAATCTTTGCCTTCAAAGCTAACGTCTTGGCTTTGGTGTAGTATTTGTCGATGAAGGCATTGCGGGCCGCTTCCCATCCAACTAGGCTGCCTGTTGGAAGTGATTTGAGCCATGAAATAACCTTTCCAGATAGCGAGAACTCGAAGAGTTTGCATTTGACATAATCTGGTGGTACACCATTGGCCTTAGTGAGGTTGGTGATTTGCTCGATACGCTCAATATGCTCCATTGGATTTTCATTTGGAAGGCCACAAAATTGTTTATGTTCCGCGAGCTGGATTAGCTGGCCCTTGATGTCATAGTCTTGCCTCGCCAATGGTGGAGGGACAATGGCTGAATGGTTTCTGTAGAAGGTGTGGGGTTTGTCAACTCCGAGAAGTGTCGACTGTGGATGGTGGCGTGCCTGCTGTTACAAAGACTCCACTTGCAAACGCATCGCCGTCAATCGCACTTTTAGAGCTGCAACGTCGAGATTGTCAGCTATTATGACAGGATTCGACCGGTTTTTCTTGTTTACTCTTTCTCTTCTCGCAAGCTCTTCGGTTGTCAGGATTTCAAGGTCAGCTGCCGAATGTCGGCTTCTGGTCATGCACTTGCAAAAAGGGCGAGGAAACAAAAACAAGAAAGAGTTAGTAAATGACTTAGACTTAATTCAAAATTTTCAGTCACAAGTAAAATGGTGAGACTCAGCAACGGCGCCACTTAATAAGTTGCCTATTTTCACATAAAAGGACCTTGACAACTACAATTTATCGAAGTAGTAGTGAAGGATCGAATCCACAAATCTCAGCAATTACACTGTAACCTATTCAATTATTTAATCAAGCTAAATCGAATAATTCAAGGGTTTTGATTTTAATTTCTAATTTTTCTATGGATTTAAAATTTAATAATAATAAAAAATGCTAGACCTAGGGATGATCTATGGATTGTCCTAAAATTAATTGGATGTTTATTCAGGTTCTAGTTTTACGAAACTCCAACTCAAATATAATTCTAAATTGGTCCACTTTCGTGGTACCAATCACTTCTCTTAATTATTCAAATGCCTAAAGTTTCATTTGGATTTAAGATAGCTAGAGAGCTTTACTAGAGCAGATTTGATAAGTTCACAATTTATCTTAACATCAACTTTCATTGGCTAAGGACAATCTGCTCTCCTAAATTAGGTTTCAAGAATCTTACTACACTTTCGTTTAATAGTAAATTCTATGATAAAAACTAGGTGATCAAATCTAGTTTAAGCCTTAAGACATCATAAGGAGGAAACTATTATATAAATCTACCTATTTACATCAGTTACTAGCTTAACAACCCATGATCTCCCTAGATCTAACAACCTAACTACTCACACATGAATGATTTAACACTACAACAATATATAATGATGAACATAATTAAGAACATAAAAAAATACTGAATAATACTTTATTAATAATGAAAAATATAAAAGACAAGGGTTCAAGAACGCTTCTCAACAGTGGTAAATGAATGGAATGATGGAAAATGAACAGCCCTCAAGAAATTTCCAAGCAACAAGACCAAAAATCTCAAAACAAATGAAGAAAAATGTTTAGATCAAAAGAAATGAATAAAAATCAGAATATGGTGCTGTGGAGGCTCATAAGTGGTTATATACTCAGTGTTTTTCGTCTAGTATCTCAGAAAATAAGGCAAACTGGACCAATTTTTGTGACTGAAAGTTGCCAAAAATAGCTCACAGATCGAGAGGATGGATCGATCGATCCGCTTTCAGTTTGATCGATCCGTGAGCCAGTCTTTTTCCAATGCGCGCAGGTCGATCTGTGGATGTTCTGCATATATTTGCAAGTGTGGATCGATGGATCGATCGATCCATTAAGTTTTCTTCTTCAGATCACGTGTAAGTCGATCTGCAAGTCTTCCGCCAGTTTTGGGAACATGGATGGATCAATCCAAATTCATTTGGCTGGATTCTTCACTTTTTGACTTAAATCTTCACTCCAAAGCTCCAATCCATGTTTCAATGCATTATTCACCTGAACAGACCCTGAACAAACCAAAAGAGACTAAAAAAACACTTGAAAACAAAGGTTAAAAGGTGTTAAAAATGCAATATATCATGTGGCGACCCAGTTAGAGTCTTGGGTCGCGGGTTGTGTTGTTGATGAGAAATGGCAAGCCAAATGATAAATTTGAGTCCGGGGATGTTCCCTTGAACTTGATTCAATGCAATGCGAGCTGAATGATTGATCATCGAAACCATATCAAGGTTCATAGAATGCAATGTTGAACAGATGTCCCTTTGAAACGTAGGCCGTAGATGTTGTATGGCTCATATGTTGAATGTGTATTTCCGTAGACTCATGCACAAGTCGTATGTGCTCTTGGGAAGAGGACTTGTGGGCCGTAGCTAACAAAATACCTTGTTACTTAGTTTGACGTTTTAGTGTTTTACCTTTGTTCACACTTGATGAAAACACTTAGTCATTTTTCATGCTATCAATCTTAGGGGGTGAAATCCAACCCCCCACAGCTGTTAGATATCATTCTAATTTGTTATTTCTTTCAAAATAGTTGATCTCGGTAGGGTTTTTTTTTTTTGGGTCAAATCTCGGTAGGTACACACGAAAGTTTAGTATTCTTCCTAAATTATGAAACGATATCAATGCCTTACTATTTTAGACACCGTAAGAGATCATACAAAATAGCCGAAAAATCCTTAACTTTGGTGGGTTATTACACATGAAAGTTGAGGATTTTTCCGAAATTATAAAATTATATCAAGGACTTACTATTTTAGACACCATTAAAGATCATACAAAAAAAATAAAAAAATCCTAAAATTTTCTGGGTAAATACACACAAATGTTGATTATTTTCAAAAATTTCAAAATGATATAAAAGCCTTAATATATTGGACACTGTTAGAGATCTTNAGGGCATTGTAAAAATCTTAAAAAAAAAAAAAAAAAAACTTCGGTGGGTTATTACACACGAAAGGTGTATATTTGACTAACATTACAAATGATTTAAATGCCTTAGTATTATGGACACCCGTTTGAAATCATTAAAAAGAAGTAAAAATTTTTTAACTCGGTGGGTACACATAAAAGTTGATTTTTTTTGGAACTTAACAAAATGCATATCAATTCCTATATGTTTTGGTTACTGTTAGAAATCATACAAAAAGTCGAAAACATTAATTCTGTGGGGATATTACACAAATAAGTTGAGTATTTTTAAAAGGTTACCAAATGATATGAACACCTTAATTATATATTGGAAACCCTTAGAGATCATATTAACAAAAAAAAAAGACAAATTTTAAAAAAACTCGGTGGGTTAATACAAACAAAAGTTGAATATTTTTCCAAATTACCAAATGATATTAGTGCCCTAATACTTTGAATACCGTTCGAGATTATACAAAAATCATGAAATTTCATAACTTTGGTGGGTTATTACATACAAAATTGAGTATTTTTCCGAAATTACAAAATGACAATGCCTTACTATCTTAGACACCGTTAGCTATATAAAAAAGAGTAAAAAATCCATAACATCGGTGGGTTATTGCACAAGAAAAATGCACATTTTTCTAAAATGACCAAATGATACAAATGCCTTAATATTTTGGATACTTCTAGAGGTCATTAAAAAAGAGAGTAAGAAATCATTCGATGGGTTAAGACACACGAAAGTTGAGTATTTTTTCGAAATTACGAAAGGAGATCAATGCCTTACTATTTTGATACCGTTAGAGATCATACAAAAAAAAAATTTCTTAAACTCGGTGAGTATTATTTTGGACACCGTTGAAGGAGATGGGCCTTGCACATGCCCATTTTCAGCTCAAGAATGACAAAATCCCATCAAAGCCCAAAGAGGAGAGCTCGGCCCGTCAAGGTTTAAACTTGAGGTAGAAGAGGATCCAGATTCGAACCCGAGCTTAAGAGTAAATCATGACCCAA
>OVAP01005005.1:0-13651 GCA_900406295.1 Aurinia saxatilis | reverse complement strand
TCCATTATAGTTTATCTGCTTCTTTGTTGTTATCATTTTCAAACACTTTTTACCTTTTACAATACTATTTTACGAGAACTTTCTATTGGATGATNTTTACAATACTATTTTACGAGAACTTTCTATTGGATGATACTTACGTTTTTTTCTTCACCTTCTACTTTCGAAAGAACACAAAACAAAGTTTAATTTTTTTTTATCGATTACATTCAAGCCCGCACAGGGTGCGGGCCAAAATCCTAGTATATTTTAAAGGCATAATGTTTATCAAAAAATGATTAATCAAGTGAATATATACATTTCTTACATCCACACTATTTCAAAATTTTATATAAATAATGTTTTTATTGGTAATTAGAAATTTAAAATGCAAATAACATTTATATAATAGAAGATATAATGACATAAACTAATAATAAACTTTTAAAAACATAAATGGTAGCAAAAGTAAAGATAAAATACAGAAAATAAAAAACAGAAAATAAATTAAAGCTAAACAACATAAAATGACTTAATTAATAATTTGTGGGGAAAAAATCAAACATCACAAAGATCATTTTTTAATTCAAAATGACTTAATTGATCATTTTTGAGAAAAATACACTAATGGTGATGCTAAATAAATTGTACTAATTTTATTGTTCTCTGTATTTTTATTTTTCTATTTTACTATGTTTTGCTATGTATTTTTATTTCCATATTAAAATTTTAATTTAAGTAATATTTTTATTTGTGAATTATTAATATATCATAAATTTTGTCACTGATAAATTAAAATTAAAATACAAATGACATTTATATTTTCTTGCAATGTATTATTATTTTTTATTTAATTTGTTATAAAAATAATTTCTAAAATTGATTATTATCAATATGTTATACTTTTACTTTCTCATTGCTTTAAATTGATAATTCACATCACTCAATTAGATAAATGAAGTACTAGTGGATAAATTTATTAAAAATATATAATAAGTGGGTAGAATTTATAATTTTGATAAATAATGGGTATAATTAGAAAAAGAACAAATTGTAATGAAAATGAATATACCTAGAATATTCCTTTTTGGTGTAAGAAATAGTGCAATGAGTTGGAGTAAAACTCAACACTACTTTAATGCAACACTATTTTAATGCTTAAAATAGTGCAAATGGTTGGAGATGCTCTGATGTTGTCATGAGAGATGTTAGAATGTAACTACAAAAGTATCGCACATCACTTTTTGACA
The DNA here is from genome assembly GCA_900406295.1 of Aurinia saxatilis. Taxonomy (NCBI): domain Eukaryota; kingdom Viridiplantae; phylum Streptophyta; class Magnoliopsida; order Brassicales; family Brassicaceae; genus Aurinia; species Aurinia saxatilis. Next base: position 12,422 of record OVAP01005005.1, on the reverse strand, counting down.
TAATAAATTTAAGTGTAGGTATGGTTGAAAATGGTATAGATTTTGAATAGGTTTACCTGAAATTGATTACATTATGAAATTATCATATGTGTGTTGGTCATTGGTCACCATAAATTAAGTTATTCTCATTTAAACCGTGCGGGGAGCATACAAAAATAGTGACTAGAAAGAAACTTAAGGCTGAATGTTGGAGTCTTGGAGAAGAATACATAAAGATTTGTTTTTGTTAGTATTGTATTGCCGCACAAAGAAATAAACAACACTATATATTAAATGATTGTAAAAGGACTATGATTGTAAATTGCTACACAGAAGATTTACAATGTCTTAGGTATCTAAGTAGTTAATTTAAAACAAATGTGGTGTGATAGGAATATATTTTTTCACCATTATTTTACTTTTTCAAATGCCTTTCTATGCAACTATATCTAATAGTTCTTGACTGAAGATGTCTCAAACGATTATACAATGATCATGACCTTGATGTCATTGATGTTTTATGAATAATACACAAAATTTTCCCCATTTCTTGAAGCATAGCTCAAGGAGAATGTTCGAGGCGTCAATGTCATTTTAATATAGTTTTGTATGGATTTATGTTCAAGCTACATGAATCTAATACGAAGAGCACAAAAGGTAAGCTTTCTTAATCGATCTGAAAATTCATTATGATTATTATGTGGAACTCTGTTTCTTTGGGGGATCTCAGAGCTCACGTTATTCTCATAATGGTTCAGATGAAGACCATTAGAGATCTGAGGGACCAATTCTCGAGTTTTGACCACCAAAATCATCAAAGATTGTGGTTAGCAAAGACAAAAATACTACATGCCGATCAGAGTAGTAAATAAGTGTCGGAGCAAACTTGAATGTAATTATGTAGTCGTACATAACAATGGAATGTTGTAAACTTGTGCTAATGCAACTTTAGTTACAAGTTCCATGTTTTCATCTTTGCTTCCATCTACTTATTTTGGGGTTCATCTTTTCCTCCAAAATTGGTTGTCTTTAATGTGCGAAATCTAAATGATTATAAGTTTTTATTAATATTTCTTACTGTTTTTAAGATAGACAACCCGCGCGTAACGCACGTAAAATCCCTAGTTGTCAGTAAAATGGTGCCACTACACTAATTAAAACAACAAATAAGGCGTCTCGTGATCCTAAATTTAATAAGGGAAAACAATTATTAAATACACGAACTATGGGATAATATGTGATAAACCATCTCTATTTAGGGTGGAAACGTAATTATATGTCATAGAAGTTCCTAAAAAAAAAAAATAATAGAAATACCCATAAAATTACAAACATTTAAGGAAAAGGTAATAATTAAATTTAAGATGCAAAAATAAATGATAGATTCAGTTTATAATTTCTTTAAAAGAATTAATAAAAGTTACAGTTACAAAAAAATATCAGCGTGCAGAAACATCATCTGTTTGAACTGTTGATCGGCGTCATCTTTTTCACGCTTTTGGCGCGGCTATGACAAGGGTTTCCTTCTCCCGAAGCCTCACCAAGTTGTATTCATTTGGCCCTGAGTAGGTTCGAAGCATCTTGGGACCAGAAGCGTTGGCTTAATTCTTCACAAGGTAGGATCAATTCATCGGAGATTCATCGATTCCTAGGTTTGATTATAGGTTTTGTCAAGTTTGGATTTAATTTGGATCGGTCTTCAATTTATCGTGGGATATTCTAATATCAAGTTATAGGCTTTTCGTCTTTTGTTTTTTATGTTGGCTCCCTAGTAAGGGTACTATACTCCAAAGTTGCACCGTTAACTTTGGCACTTGACTGGATTTAGATATGTCTGGATCATCTTTCCCTCTATTCCCACCCTCTGTAATTCTCTGTTTTAGTATGCTTAATATATATGTATATATATATTAATCAATCACACATTAAATATGTAAAGATTCAAAGCTAAGTTTGCCACCTACCAAAGTGGACAACTGTTTACATAAGTAAATTCTAAAAATCGAGTACGCGCCGATCGGCCCAGGTTATCCGCCTTTGAATTTGTCGTACGTCGGATGTAGGTCAGAGAGAAGGAAGAAATCCGTCCTTTAAGCTCGCCGAATACTTTTAACATGAGATCAAATGTCGGCCAATCGAGAGGTGTTTGAATCATCTGTATTAATCCCTTGGAGTCCGTCTGGAAACTGGAGCGAGGGATGTTGTAATTCAAAATGTTTGTCATTGCCCAAATAAGCGCCTCAAATTCTGTATGTAGTGGGGACAGGGACCGTCTTATGCCACTACCACCTAGTAAAAGGACCTTGTTACCATGAATGCAAACCCATCCCAGACCCGAAGTTAAGTCAGACTCCTTCTAAGGGTCATCAATTTGACAATGTATGTCTGATTGCAGAGCTTCCACAATAGGGGACACCATTTGCTCGGGTTTCCAATACAACATGAGCCTCATCCCAAGCCAAACATTCCCGCTCAGCTAATTGTGTGATTTCCATAGGTTCAAATTCTGTTTCATGAAAAACTTTATTGTTCCTAGATTTACAGACAAACCAGAGGAGCCATGGAAAAAGAGATTGACTATCCAAGCGTGTCGAGGTACTGACATGGTGCTCGGATAGTCGCCAAAATAAATAATCCAAATTTACATAAATAGATCATCCCGGGAATTCATTATTATCAGTCGATATCGCAGCCAATGTCCAAATGCGCAGTGCCATGGGACATTCGAAGAGAGCATGATTAATCGTCGACCCAGCTTCATTGCCGCATCTAGGGCATCGAGTCTCTAACTACATTCCCTTTTTCTGCAATCGAGACAGAACTGCCAAAGATCCAGTTGCCACTTGCTAGACAAAATGCTTGATTTTTGCCGGGCAATTAAGTTTCCATGCGTGTGCCTTTAAGAGTGTAGTACTCGGTTCACACATATACAAAGACCCATTGAGTCGACTTAATTTTTGAGCCAGACAATATCCTGATTTTACCGTATAATTACCAGTTTTTGTAAAATGCCAAAGAAACCTATCTTGTAAGACTTGTGGGCGAAGCATTAAACTCCTAATTAATTGGACATCCAGAGGTTTCATCATTTGTACGAGAAGTGGAAGGTTCCATTCCTTATCATCCTATGATCGTAGCTGATTGACCATGAGAGCCGGATAGAATATTTGACCAGGACCCCGTGTTGGTCGGGGAAACTCATCCCGAAGCCATGGGTCATCCCATACGGAAATTGAACTTCCATCCCCCACTCGACATCGAGTGCCTTTAATCAGAATATCTCGAGCTGAAAATATGCTTTTTCACCCATAAGAGGAGGAGCGGGCTGTCTTTGCATTAAACGGATGTGTATTACGATAATATCTTCCCTTAAGAACCCGTGAGACCAAAGAACCTGAAAATTGGTGAAAATGCCAAAGTTGTTTGGCCAATAAGGCCGAATTTAAGAGTTCTAAAGAGCGAAAACCGAGTCCACCTTCATTTTTAGAAAAACATAGATTATCCCATGCACTACAATGAATACCGCGAGAGGTTCCATTAGAATTCCACCAGAAATTTGAAATCATACTGTTTAACTTGGTAGTTAACGACTGGAGAAGTTTAAAGCAGGACATAACGTGATTAGGGAGAGAAAAAGCCACCGATTGGATCATAATCTCCTTACCACCTTTGGACAAGAGTTTGGATGACCATCCATTTACACGACCATTAAGTTTTTTGTTCAAAAAGTTAAAATATTTTACACTTTGAACCACCTAAACTTTCCGGAATACCCAGGTAATTACCCATCCCTCCTTCTTTATGGATACCCAACAATACCTTAAGATCTCGCCGCACATCAGTAGGAACCTTATGACCAAACGTTACCAATGATTTATCGAAATTTATAACTTGTCCCGAAGCTCGTTCATAGGCCCCTAGAATTTCGAGTATACCCTTACACTCTGCTTGAGACGCCTTGCAAAAGAATAAACTGTCGTCGGCGAATAGCAAGTGTGAAATAGCAGGAGTTCCCCTAGCTATCCGCAGACCCGTTAAGGATTTATTCATTTCATATTTCCGTAAATTAGCTATCAAAGCTTTCGTATATAAGATGAATAAATAAGGAGATAAAGGGTCTCCTTGTCGTAGTCCCCCCTTGGGCATGATCAACCCTTTTGGTTCTCCATTAAGCAAAACCTGGAAAGAAACAGTTTGTACACACCACATGATCCGCACTACACAATCCACGTTAAATCTTAACCTTAAAAGCACTTCTTTTAGAAAGCTCCATTCGATCCTATCGTAAGCCTTACTCATATCAGTTTTTATAGCCATAAACTTTTTCGTGCACGCTGGATTGATTCTAAGCCTATGAATCATTTCCTGCGCAATTAAGATGTTATCCGTAATGAGTCGCCCAGATACGAAAGCCGATTGCGTATCAGAAACCACCGTAGGCAAATAAGCCTTTAATCTGAGACATAATACCTTAAAGATAATCTTATAACTCACATTACACAAACTAATGGGCGTAAAGTCCGTCATGCCTTTAGGTTCCTTCGTTTTGGGGATCAAACATATATTTGTCGCATTCAATCGCCTATCGAAAACCCCCGTTCTGAAATTTTTTTGTACCAAATCAACAACCTCCTGTTTAAGCGTCAGCCAAAAACCTCTGATAGAAGAGCACCGTCATTCCCTCCGGTCCCGGTGATTTTTTATGGATGCATAGCAAATAGTGCTTTGCGCACCTCCTCTTCCGTAACTTCCCTCATAATGTTCATATTCATGTCCTCAGTTACCTTAGGTGTAATAGCGTGAAGTATCTCGTGGACATTCCCAATAGCACACTGATTAAAGAGGTCCCAAAAGTATTATGTCGCTATGGTTTCCATCCCCAAGTCTGTAGCATTGCAGCTCCCATTTGAATCTAATAGCCCATTATTCTGATTACGAGCATGCCTTTGTTTAGTTGTCGCATGGAAGATTTTTGTATTTTTAACACTCTCCTTGAGCCAGAGAATCCGACTTTTTTGCCGCCAATATATTTCCTCCTCTTTATTAGTTTCTTGGAAATCTCTAAAATGTTCCATTTTGAGTTGCTGCATCATCCATTTTTGCCTACTCCAACGCATCTTTTAACCGTGATATATTAACTTGTCTCGAAAGGATATTATTCTTCCTCCAATGTTTAATATTATCTCTTTGAGAAGAAAAACAAAATATATATATATATATTTTTTTTTTTGTCAACTTTTTATTTAACAAAATATATATATCAGCGTGCAGTCCTAGGGTGAAATAACTGTAAAAAGTAGAAAATGCGTGAAATGATTTTGTATTAAAATATGTGAAAAACTGCAATTTATTACGGTCAAAGTAGTTTCATATTTTTGTTTGAAAATTTGCAGCAAGTGGAGGGGGCCACATAATTCGAAAACCAAGCAGCGAGCGCGAGATTTTGAAAATTTAAAAGGAAAAAGGAAACACGCAGATCAAGGGGGGAACTGAATCACACGCGCCCCTCTCTCCTAGAACTGGGAGAAATATAGAAGAATCAAAACAAACTTCACTCCCAAGTCCTAGCTAATTGAAGAATGAAGAACAGTATGCAGCAGCAGCCGCCTAAAGGGAAGGCCAATTCACAACAGCTCCTTTTCGAGCTCAAGAAGAAGGTTGTGGCTGCCTTAAACAAGGTGGCCGATAGAGATACCTATCAGAGAGGAGTCGAGGAGCTGGAGAAAACAGTCCAGCTTCTCGGGCCTGACAAAATCTCATGCTTTCTCTCCTGTATTCTGGACACGGGTTCTGACCAGAAGACTGCAGTTCGGAAAGAGTGCATCAGGTTGATGGGTACACTGGCTAACTTCCACGAGGGTCTTGTCGGCCCACATCTCCCCAAGATGGTCTCCAGCGTTGTCAAGCGCCTCAAGGATCCAGACTCCGTTGTCAGAGACGCATGTCTTCAAACAATGGCTGTTTTGGCTTCCAAGATGAGCTGCTATGAAGACCACAACTTCGGGGTTTTCGTTTCCTTGGTCAAACCGCTTTTCGAGGCCATTGGTGATCAGAACAAGTACGTTCAGTCAGGTGCCGCCTTGTGCTTGGCAACTGTCATCGCTACCACTCCTCAACCTCCTCTCCCGATTATACAACGCATCTTAACACGGACTGTAAAGCTACTTAGAAGCCCGCATTTCATCGCAAAACCCGCAGTTATTCAGCTTAACACAAGTATCATCCTGGTATAACCTACTGCTTCCAATTAATACTCACTCTCATCTGCCACATATTCTTTTGTATAATGCAACTCTAATCCAGGCTGGTGGGGCGACGGCCAAGACTGGGCTCTTCTCAGCAGTCACTAGCATTCAAGATGCCCTTAAAAACCATGACTGGACTACTCGTAAGGCAGCTGCTGTAGCACTTCTGGAGATAGCTGCTACTCGCACAAGTTTTCTTGGACCTCTGAAGCCTTCTTGCATCTGCTCTCTTGAATCCTGCCGCTTTGACAAAGTTGGGGTCTTTTTTTCCCCCCTGATATTCCCATAATCATTGTTGGAGTGGAACATCTAACTTGAGGCTTTTCTATTCAGGTGAAACCAGTTAGGGACTCAGTTGTCCTAGCCTTACAATATTGGAAAGGTGTCCCTGGGTCTGATACTAGAGAGCCATCTGAAACTGGATCCTCTCTAAAAGGTGAGTTACGAAGATGTTTTTTCGCTTCTTTTACCATTTCATAGGCTCATAGATGCTCTTTCCTGTTTGACAGAGGAATGTTATAATGGAGCTCAAAAGAATAGTGAACTTTTCAGCACCGGTGACTCTAAATTGAAGGATGCTCCGTTTAAGAACTTGGCAAAAGAAAAGGCTCCGTTTTCTGGCAGGAAAGCAGCTACACATTACAATGATGGACCCCAAAACACTAAACATGACAACTGGCATATTGAGATCGCAGTCCCAGAATCCAAAATTAATCTTCACAGTGAGGACTCGGAGGGCAGTTGCATCACCAAGACGTGTGCTGAAGCAACAAACACGCCAGAATTCACATATGAGTACCTTCCAATGTATGATGAGAAGGCAGATCGCTATGTAGGAACAGGCCATGTCAGTGACAACGATGACATCAAGTCCATTACAGTTTCGTCAAGCAGGTTCCTGGCAAGTGATACGGTGAATCCAGCCATAACGAGTAAGCAGTTAGCAGCTGAAAATAGTGATTCAGAGGAGCAAACATTCTCAACCAAAGTGAAGGATCGTACAAGCCTAGACTCCACTGTTACAGTGTCAAGCTCTCAAGTCAAACATGAGTGCTGTGCTCAGATTGCAAATGAAATGGCTTCTGTACGTAAACAACTCTCAGATATTGATAATAAACAGTTGCGCTTAATAGATCAGCTACAGGTCAGTGGATTCTCTGTCAGAATGTATTCTCTTTACCCCAGTTTGCAAATTCAACCTTTGTAAGCCATGAGGGCGAACTAATATAATCTTTTTTTATAGGCCTTTTCAACGGGAATAACGAACAACTTCTCGGTTCTTCAATCCAAGGTCTTAAACTTAGAATATGCAGTGGAGGGGATAGCTCAGAACCTTGTCTTGCAGAAAAGCTATCCAGATATATCAAACTCCAATGTTGTGAAGAACAACCAAATTAGTAGTACCATTTCACCGAGGCTCTCTAGTTGCACTTCAAGAAACTCTACAGATTTTAGTAATCAGCAATCTGCATTATCAACTTCCAAGTACCAGACACATGGAAGAAGCAGAGTAAATGAATCACAGGGTATGGAGAAGATGCGGAGAAATCCACTTGGTAAGACTGGTCAACAACGTACGAGAGAGAATGTTTGGAACAACGTTGGACACGGAAGACAAACATTGATCCAGTCTCCGAGAAGCCTTGCTCCTTCGGATTCAAGTCGGATCATAAGACACAATTATACGGAGGTGATGAGTGGATCAAGGAAGCATGTAACAGGTCTTTCTTGTCAAGATGTGGTTGAATCAGACTATCTAGAAGTGCTTTCGTCTGGTGATGAGCTAGCGCTTGTTGAGCTTCTAGACAGAACAGGGCCCGTGCTGGACAGCATGTCACCACATACCGTAAACGACCTTCTTAGCATACTCTTGTCTTACCTCCTTGAACAAAGATTCATGAATTCAGTACTTCCTTGGTTGCATCAGGTAAGTTTATTGAAATCATGCTTGCACTGCATTGGAAATTGTAACTGAAAATCCACTCTTTTCTCTTCTACTAGGTTGCTGATTTGAGCACTACAAAGGGTGCAAATTATCTGATTCCATCTGCAAGAAGGAGATCTCAAGTGTTGTCTGCAATTCAGGATGCTTCAGACATGGAATTTTCAAATCTTGCTGAGAGGAGAGCAGTTACTCAAATAGCAATGAAGCTGTGCAAACTATGGGGTAATATAAGATCTATCCTTGCATAGAAGCTCTAATCTTCAAGTAAACTTTTCTACTTCAAACTTAAGTCTTTTTTTTCCTTTTACAGGAAAATGCACCTGATCTAGTATTGCTAAGTACGATGTTTATCCTAAGTACAAGACTATAATTTGTCAGGGTGGATCTTGTAGACCTTCGATCATCTCTTTTTCCCGCATGAGTACCACAAAGGAAAGAACAAATTAAATTGTTTGGTTTAGCCAAGTACGTTTGGAAGTTTCAACTTTCAACTTTGATACTAAAATTTCTCACCAACATATAATAATGAGGTGTCTCAACAACAATCATATGAATTCCAAAGGTCGATCAAATTGCTTCGAGCACTAGTTGTATTTGTCATCCATATATTAGATTCTACAAGGAAGACTCGGCTTATATATATCTTGACCCAATTCGCTGCTTTCCAATCGTAAGAGTATGCCCCGTGGTTGAATCCATATGGGAGCTCTAAACCATTTTTAACTATTAAATTTAATAATAAATTAAGTTAACAGTCACATTTTAGTTTTGCAAATATTTTTTTCCAATGGTTTGAATCGAAATTAGAGTTCTTAAGTCTTAACAATTTTAAATTAATATTTTCAAAAAAAGAAGTTTTAAGTATAATTTATATTGATTAAATTGATAAAAATACTACATTTGAAAAACACAATTATATTACATTACATAAAATTTTAAACAAATATTACAAATACATATAAACAAATTAAAGTATAAGATTGCAAAAATTTGCACTGAAGCATGGTGTACGATTTCTTGACACCTTGAAATTCAAGCTCTAGCATTAGTATCCTAAAAAATGAGAAACACCAACAAAACAACCATGAGCAACAAGTCAATTATGATCTCCAACAGGAAGTGATTACCAATTGATCAAGTGAGCCATTTATTAAGTCATACATTGAAGGAAACAATTGATCAAGTGAGCCATTTATTTATAATTATTTAAGCGAAAGTTAAACTCAAACCTTGAGTGAAATATTAACCAGCTGGAGCAATGCAAGTGATCATCTTCCCCATGGCATCAGGAGGAAGGCCGACATGGTGTGTCATCAAAGTGATTTCAAAGGCGGTCTGCATACCAAAGTTTAGACTTTCGATCCCTTAACATTTTTCTTTCTGGCTCCAGAATATTCACCTATTGCCACAGAAGTCACAGCTCTCTTGCTCTTGCTCTTGGAAGATTTGGACTCCTGAGCTTTCTTCCTTCTGAGTTCAGACACAACTACACCATGTTTCATAACAAGGCCACAAACAATGGTTAGGAAAGACAACAATTACTAATATAATATAAATTCCAGTTCCAAATCTGTCTATACAGAATCTTGATGTTTGATTAAGATAATGATTCACATTGAGACATGTATAGTTTAGAATTGATTTATTGTCCTCTCTGATTTTGCTTACACAACTTGGCTCTCAGAATTAAATACTCTACTCTTTTTCTAATTTACCAACTGTCTCAACATATTCGCTGAAACAAAACCAGAAAAAGAAGAGAGAAAAGGGCAAAGGAGAACACACCTTGACCATTTTGGTTTCATTATCAACAACAAGTGGTTTAGTCTCCTCTCCTTCTGCCATAGTCTTAGATTATAAACCCAACCAAGAGAGACATATTCAGATATCGAAAAGCAGAACCAACATCACAAATCACTGGTAGACATGCAAATCGAATAAGGGAGTTGGTAGGAATTCGTTTCCACGGTCGGAGGAAACACAGACGAAAACAATGTAAACAGAACCAAAATCAATGTACACATAACCAAATCCAACAAAACACCTCATTGTCCCAAACAAAACCCAGAACCAATCTCTTCGAAAGGATACGAAAAAGCCTTACTTGATTGAGAATAAAGCTTTTTCCTTGATGAGCTCTACCACAAACAGAAACAACATTACTTGATGCAGCAAGCTTGGATTTCGTCGGCTCGGGATACACGACGATATCGTCGAGGTTGAGAGTGGAAGAATTGTAGGGGTTGTAGTTTAGTTGCAGACGCTCTAATTTAAGAGGCGGTTTGCAGTTTAAGAGCCTCTACTTTTCATTTTTCATTAATTAAAAAAAAAAAAACCTACATTAAACCTACATTGGACATGCTCTAAACCAGTAACGAATCTTTCTAACTATCTCGAGTATTTAACTTTAATTGAAATCTGTTTCACCAAGAGATTACAGTATCCACCGCCTCCTGTGAGTGCTTAAGAGGTTGTCAGGACAAAAATTAAAGCCATTGATCTTTTACCAAGCCAAAATTTATCAACTTTTGTTATTTTTGATATTCATATTATGGAGATTGTTTTTTTATTGATTAGAATATTTTGCGATTAAGAACAAAACATGTTTTATATTGGAAAAAAATATTAAATGACTTATTAATTTGTGTGTAAAAGTCTAAAATATCACTTATAAAGAAGGGGAAATTCTATAAAAAGGCTTTTTTTATCATTAGTTGATTAGAAGTAGGTCTTTTTTTCAATTTTAATCAGAAATAGGTTTTTATTTTTTTAATACTAAAATACCCTTAAAAAATCTAGTTGTGAAAATTTTAGATGGAAAAGGTAAACCCTCTAAATCTACTAGAGGGTTCAGCTTTCCTCTTTGGTAATAATACAGCAGAATACACAATGAAATTCGTGACCCTGAGGCAAATATAAGGTGGTTATTGCCATTGTGAGACAGTGACACTTTCGTTCAATAATGAAACTCATTGCTATATAATCTTTCTCCTAGGTTCGATGCGAAATTGAAGAATTAAAACAATGTTTTCCCCTAGGTTCGAACACACATTCAAGATTTCTGTAAAGTGTGTTTATTACCACTAGGAGACACTAACACTTTCGTTTACAAATCAAATATTCACAAACCCTGAACCCTAAACCCCAAACCTCAAACCCTAAACCCTAAACATCAAACCCTAAACCCTACATAACCATAAACCCTAAATACCATACCTTAAACCATAACACTAAACCCTGAACCCTAAACCCCAAACCCCAAACCCTAAACCCTAAACATCAAACCCTAAACCTTAAACACCAAACCCTAAACCCTAAACACCAAACCTTAAACCATAACACTGAACCCTAAACCCCAAACCCTAAACCCTAAACATCAAACCTTAAACCCTAAACACCAAACCCTAAACCATAAACACCAAACCTTAAACCATAACACTAAACCCTGAACCCACAAACCACAAACACTAAAACCCAAACTTAAATATTTAAACCTAGACGCCTAACCCTAAATCATAAACACCAAACCCCTAAACCCTAAACCATAACACTAAACCCCCGACCCTAAACCCTGAAATCAAATATTGAAGACCCTAAAACACAAACTCTAAAACCCAAAATCAAGTATTTACAAACCAGTTCTCTTTTAGATCATACAAACCACAAACTCTAAATCGTAATCTGGTTTAGTCATTTGATTGACCCAATTTAACATGATCCAATTTCCGGTTCACAATAACCCGGTTTATTCCTTTCATTTAAATGAGAAAACGGAAATTAAACAACAAACCAGTTCTCTTTTAGATCATACAAACCACAAATTCTAAACCGTAAACCAGTTTAGTCATTTGGTTGACCTAATTTAACATTATCCGATTTTCGGTTCACAATAACCCGGTTTAGACCTTTCATTTAATGGAGAAAACGGAAATTAAACCATAACTCAATTCTCTTTTAGATCCCATAACCACAAACTTTAAACCATAATCCGGTTTAGGCATTTCATGGACCCAATTTAACATGATCCGATTTCCGGTTCACCATAACCCGATTTAGTTCTTTCATTAAAAAGAGAAAACAGAGANATCCGATTTCCGGTTCACCATAACCCGATTTAGTTCTTTCATTAAAAAGAGAAAACAGAGAATAAACCACAAAACAGTTCCCTTTTAGATCATACAAACCCGATTTGTCTCTCCATATCTTCTCTTTTGCGATTTTGAAAAGAAAATTTAGATCTCTCATATTTCCCT
>OVAP01005004.1:0-13651 GCA_900406295.1 Aurinia saxatilis | reverse complement strand
CCGTTAGTGCCATGGCCAGGTCTTGTCATCAACGTTCTCTCCATTGGAGAGGATTTTCTTCTTTCTTTTTTTTGAAGGTTAAGGGTTTTCTTTCTACTTGTGTACTTTTTAGAGAGAAGGGTAAACTAGAGAAGGGAGGTTCTGTGATATATATAGCCGACTAAGAAAATAATGAAAAAAAAATTGTTAAGCACCAACCTGTACCATTCTCTACGCCGAAAAAGAGAAAGAAGGGCTGTATTTTCGTGCTACTGTAGTACAAGGGAGCTTGACTTCATTCTAATAAATCCGAAAATGGAGGGTTCACTAAAGACAAGTGGGGCCCAAAATAAAACTAACAAATCGCATTTTTGTAATAATAAAGGATAAAAACAAAGCGAAAGAATAAACAAAACGAACCTCTTTCCGCTTAAATATTGTGACGGATTTCGGATTTGGATCTTTGGGTTTCTTTTGTTTGCTCTTTCTCCGAATCTTCCGTCCACCGAGAAGTCTGATGGAGATGAATTCTCCTCGATCCGGTGACTGGTGTAGTTCCACCAGATTTGTAATCGGATCACTCTCCATTTTACTCTTCTCTCTCCCTCTTGTTGTCGGGTTCCTCTACGATTCTACCATATAGACGCTGAAGAAATTTTTTATATGGAAGATCAATGATTGACATATATTAGCTTAAAAGCAGAAAATTAAGCAAGAGAAATTTGGAAGCTTAAAACTGTAAATCTTTTTTCCAATGGCGTCCCTAAATTCTTTCCATAACCAACAAATCCACGTCAGCATAAATTGCCTTATTTTTAACCCATAGCGAGATTAATCACAATATGTTTTTTTTCTTTCTTTGGTATATTATATATATATATATATATATATATATATATATATATATTCTTCTATATTCTTCTATGATCGTTCTTTCTCTGCCAGTCGGTGTAAATTATTTTGCGTGCATTTTAGTGGTTTATCGTACGTTGACCAAAGCAAAAAAAACTCTGGTGTAACTTGAAATCACAACATGATATACACAACGCATACTTAAAACGAAACTGAATATGGTTTTTGGTCATTTATATCATACTTGTAAACTATATACCATAAAAGTTTTTTTTTTATTTCACCTTTTAACCCTTTCTCGAATTCGACCGTCGTCCACTGTACAATTATTCCAAAATAAATGTACATCTTATGTGTGGAGACAAAAAAGAAGGAGAGCACATGGCTGTACTCTTTAATATTCCCAAGAAAACAAATTTCTACACTTCTCGTCTCAAGTTTGTTGGTTTATCGCAAACCCATCTTGTAGAAAATCTCACGCGCGCGTGGAGCAGATTCGTGGTTCTTCAGATTTCTTTTTACTCATAAAACTACTGTACGTGGCACTGAATGATTGGCCTTTGAAAGCAAAACGAGAACCAAACAAAATTTCTCTATCGATTGATTTCTTCGAAACTGTCTCGAAGAACAGAAAGAGGACGAAGCAAGTGCAGTTGAGACGGCTAAGCAGATCTTCGATCTCGAACTCGAGACTCATATGAGTATGGTGAATTTTATTGTTTTAATGGGAGGTACTGATTTACTTGATCAGTAAATTAGAAATGATCATTGGTTTTTACATTATTTCCGTGACTCATGTTGCTTTTGCTTACTTTTCTGCAGCTATGATGCTTGATGAAGGACCAATGTCATGTTGAAAGCTGTTCCTTGGTCAGTAGACGAAGGAGAGATTGTTGTCTCTTGCCTCTGATGATTCGGTCACTTTGATTCGTCACAGATTTTAGCTGAACCTTCTACTTCCTCAACGAGATCTTGTTGAAGCAGTGTGCTTGAAGGAAGGAATGGTTCAGTGTTCTGCTACTTACACAATGCATAATCCAGGTGATGTGATATGGTTTTAGCAATCAAAGATTTGCTTGCTAAGGCTAGGCAGAGAAGCTTAGATGGGAATCATGTTGTTCATCTTTCTTGTCATGAGGTTTATAATGAAACTGTTAGATAAGAGCACATTGGTTTCTAAATTTTTCTTTGTACGAATGTGATCAACATTAGGGAATTGTGGCTGCTGGTCCCACTCAGTACAGAGCTTACTCCACCGATGAGCTTTCTTCTAATCTATACATAATTTTTATAAGATCTTGCGAAACAAGAGCTAAACTTTATGCTCTTTCGTTCTGGTTTATTGCAGGTTTTGGCTTTGCTCCAAAGTGGAAACCAAAGCAGAACTATACTGAGACACCTCGCTGCAACGAAACATCTTCTCGCTCACACACCATCCTTCAGGTTAGACAATAGCTTTTGTCTCTCAGATGCCTCTTATTGATGGTATCATCGAATCTAAGGCCCGGAATGGCTTAAGCTGACCTCTTGTTGGTCATAGTGGAGTATAAGACTAGGGATGCTTCCATGACTATCGTCAAATTGTGGTGGAGGCGTGATGTTGCATTTGCCGGATTTTAAGTACCCATACAAATGGATATTTCGGCTTGAGATAGATGATGTTTGAAGTGGCTGGTATTGATCCTATGAATTGATCAAGGCGGTTATCAAAATACTGGCTTTACTTAAGGTATTCACTTTGAAAATGCAAACTTTATACAGTCTGGTGTTCTTGGTCTCATTTTGGCTACTTAAGTTATTTTTGTGTTTTTGTGTTTTTTTTTTTTTTTGCCTACTTATCCGCAGCTATGGTTCTTGATGAAGGACCAATTGCCATGTTGGAAGCTGTTCCTTGGTCAGTAGACGAAGTAGAGATTGTTGTCTCTTGCCTTGGAGTGCTTCGTCATCCTGCAGAAAAGTACATTAAGTGTTTGATTCTTCACAGATTTTAGCTGAACCTTCTACTTCCTCAACGAGATCTTGTTGAAGTAGTGCATTACATTATGTGTTTAACTCCCAAATATAAGACCTTGTGGCCCTGAAATATCAGATGTCCTCATGTTTGATATACAGTTTTTCTTGTTCGTGACTTACAATGTTTAAGGTGCCTTGAATATTTAGAAGAAAAGAAAGCTCAGGGCAGGCAATCACTTTTCTGTGTTCATATACCAAAAAGCTAACAAAAATATACTTTTAAAGCGAAAACTAGGCAGAAATCCTAAATGGGCGTCTCGGAACTGGCGGATTATCACCCGGCCTTTGTTTAGCCTTTAGTACGCAAAACAGGTGACAGGTGGTTGAATTAGAACCCGAGAATTGGTTTCATCCGCACTGATCCTGCATTGCCGGTTGTCTATATATTGGGCAAGAGATGACTGGACCAGGGACCATATTTCAGCTCAGACAGATCATCAGTCCTGTTGATCAAGATAGACGGGAGAGTTAGTTTTTTCCAAAGAAAAAATCATATGGAAAGGGTAAAAATTGAACTAAGATGCTATTTGATACCAGAATCTTTGACCACAATGAAGCTTAAGCAGATGTTCAATCGTTGACATATTTATTAATATAAAAGGCGCTCGCGAAACAAGACGAGATGTCCAAGTCTACCAGAGAACTAATGTAATTCCATAAGGAGAGGAATGGGATCTGACCTTTGGAGGACTTTGAGTATTCCAGTTCAGAACTTCTCTGGTATGCTCACAATCTATAACTCCCTCTATGTTATCAACCTTTCCATCAGGTGCTGCACTAACTAAAGGATCTCCAGTCCTCTCGAAAGATGCCTTTTTCAGCACACCTTCATCCATCTTCCGAATCCCATTTCTTTGCACCCTTAGAACCTCCTATCCAACCTGATAAACGAAAATTGAAGCGACATCTAATTGACACATGGCAGTATTGGAACAAGTTATTAAGGAAGAGCATAATAAAAGATTCAAAGCTATTTAGAACTGACCCGGTAAGTCATAACATCAGCCAAAACCATCATGTGACGAATGTCTATACTCATACCATGGTTTCCTAATAACTGTCCCTATTTCATCAATAATTGTCATCCAGGCAGCCTCAATTCCCAGTGGTTTGCGCACTTTCACAACATCTTTACTTGATGTAGTACTCCCATTGATTCCCAGTCCATATAACTACCAGGAGGTTCGTTCGGAAACATATGTCAAGAAAAAGAATCACAATCTAGGACAACCCGAACAGAGAGAGCACACACTTTGATATTGCTATCCACCGAGGTCCAGAGTCAGTTATTCATAAAACGTTCCAACTTGGTCATGTGTTTGTCTATAGACAGGCAATTTCCGATCAGAAGTTTTGGTCTAAGCACGTGAAATACCGACAGTTCACTGGAAACAGAAACAAAAAAAATGCCTAATGAGCTGAATCAACACTTCACAGTTCACTATACATATCACAAGCATTAATTCATTTTTTTCCCATCATAAAACCAAAAGAAATGGCAAGAGTCCTCTCATTGTTATTGCAGAAGATGAAAAACATCCACTGTGATACTTATTAATCACTTGGATGAAGCTAACAATAGTTATAACTAAGGACTGGTGCAAGGAAAACTGAGATGCAAAATGCACTGGGTAACTCTCTTCTCTTGAAAAGGAAGGCAAAGAATGTTACCTCGGGTTGCTTATCAGTCACACCAGATGCTTTGAAGCTGGCTCGGGACTGCAGACTTTACTCCCACAAAGGGAAAAAAGAAAAATTTCGAAGAGATTTCATGAAGGCGTCAGGCAGCGCAACACCCGACTTGTGTCATGTCCGACTAATTCTTCTTTGAACTTACACGCAATTCTTCCGAACAAAGATACATGTTGTGTGAATTCCAATCCACCGAGCACTTCCCAAAACAAGATAAAAAGATACCAAGTGGATAAGTAAGCTATTATATTTACTCGACTCAGCAATGGTAGATAGCAGAGAAAGGTCTCAGGAAGCACAACACACACAAAACAACAATGGAGAAGTGCTAAAATTTATTATGGAGATGAAATAAAAAAACAAATGAGCAAGACAAAGATGGATGAAAAAGATTGAAGTGTTGCTGCGAGATCAAGGACCAAGCACACATGAGACAAGATAAGCCCATATGCAGAGAAATGGACTCACCTCAGTTTTGTTAGCCGATTCACGCAGACTGCAGCAGCACGCGAGTAGTAATCTCTTAAAAGAATACAACATATTCCTTCCTTGTTCCCAATTCCTAGGGGAAAATATCAGGTGCTCAAATTATAATACATGTCCAGAATGAACTACTATCTGGTGCATTTGCAACATATTGCATTCCATCTTGAACTTACCTAAGGTAGCCCTTCTCCAGTTGTCCTGATATTAGCTCACTATTTGGAAAATAAACTCATCCATCAGTTTCACACATTGTTTCATTGAAGTTCTTCTCTTTCACATTAAGAGTTACGTAGACTCTAGTACTTGCATTTGAACTACGCGAAACACCAAAATCTGTTTACCAGTCCAAAGCTCTATTGGCTGCATCAAAATTAGTATCTGGATAAGAAATTAATACAAGGAAAGAAAAAGCTAGAAATTACAGATATTCCTAGTGTATGTATTAGTATCTGTATTTGACCACACAGATTATAATATCAATAGCTAAACCAGAGAAAAAGGTGTACAACTTCACGCAAAAGCCAGATCAATACATTAACTGCAACTGGAGCAGTTTCTAAACACGTGACATGAACAAGGCTAATAAGCAGAAACTCCATTGGACTGGGGTGGATAGCCACAAAGTATATAATGTATATAACCTTGAGCCTCCAGCAAAAGAAAGCTACGCGAGATAAGGACTGCAAAGCTAAGAACTATGATCCCTTATCTTCAGAATCAGCACAGACAACAACAAGAAGTATGACAACAAAAAATCTGATGTAAGTTACATGTTTGTGCACTCAGTGAAACAAACCTATCCACGAGTCAGACATAAATTTACAATCTAATAGAGTTTTACTGAAACTGAAGATGATTTTGACAGTGAAAACTAGCTATCTGAATAACTATATCATCAGACAAGTATCCCCTTAAAGAATACTCAAACCAAGAAGTAATGAAAGTAGCAGACAACTGTACCTTGAGTGGATACCTAAGAATTGTGGCACCAGAGTATTTATTAAGGACTCAGCTTCTCAATATTGTGACGGGAAACACATTCACAAGGATGGGAATGAGAAGAGGAAGCACGAATCGAAGACAAAGAAGAACATATTTTGCCTAACAGACAGGCTCGACGCAACTGCTTCTTCTTCTGATTCGAATCCATCCTTCTCTTCTTTTTTCCCTTTTTTACTTGTAGCCTTTGTGTGTTTATTTGTCCCACATCGCTGGTTGGTTAATGAGAGGGAGCCAAGCATACCCATCAGTGATACGTTTCAGGGATTCATATAATTAAATATTAATAAAAGCAGTAAAATGGATGAAATCCAAGAAGAATCGTCTCATTCCACTGATACCTTTGATACGTATCAACAAACTGCACCAATACATGTCCCTTTTTAATTGGTTCAATGTCTTCTAATAATAATTTATTTAAAGAAAAACTGCCTATTTAGACAGCAAGTGTTGGACCATGTGACTATAGACTCATAAAGAATTCGTAATGGTCTAAATATACACCAACTTATATAAAACATCACACGGCATCACAATCTATAATGTTTTGGTCTAAGTCATCAAACCGTTAATGAATGTTAGTTTTTCCGTGAGATTTGCTGACGTAGCATTGTTGTGATGGATTTTGATGTCATGTCAGACCAAGTAACATCATTGAAACTATACGGGATGAGTTAGATTCAACTGTAACGATTGGAAGGATGTGGTGGAAGTTGTCATATGAACCGATACGAGATAGATAAGAAGCCATTGTGGAGAGACATTGAGCAAAAACATCTAGAGGATGAATGAAGCTTGCAAGTGGACATTTTTTGTGTGGATATCTTCATAGAAGAAATGGTTGGTGATCCATTCATTCCTGGAGATGCTGATGATGATTAAGCCGAGGAGAGTTCAGAGTATTCAGACTTTCAGAGGATGAAGAAGACACTGAGCGAGACTGTCCTTAGAAGATTTATTGTTCATTTTGTAATGGGCTAATGGTTGGTTTATGCTTTATTAGGGAAGACAAAACTGGTTCATGTTCAATTTTCGGTTTAATTTTAGCTCTAGAACTTTGGTTTAATTATTTAATTTGGGTTTTAACCCATCAATATTGGGTTTGGCCTAACCAAAAAATGATGTGGATACTGACATGGCATTAAAGTCCAGCACAACAATGCAACGTCAGCAATTCTCACGAAAAAACTAACATCAGTTAACGGTTTGATGATTTAGATCGGAATACTATAGATTATGATGTCGTGTGATGTTTTATATAAGTTGGTGTATATTTAGACCATTATAAATTCTTTGTGAATCTATAGTCACAGATTCCAACACTTAGTATCTAAATAGACAGTTTTCTTTATTTAATTTTATCTTAAAATAATATTAGAATGGCAATAAAATATTGGTATAAGACGGACATTTCACCAATAATAATGCTCTTATAAATTCTTTTTTATTTTACTATAATTCATGTGCGTGCAGTAAAATCTTTAAAATGTTATTTGCACGCGCTGATACATCCTAAAAAAAAAAGTTCTTCTTTGACTTCTTTTTTTTTTCTTCGGACTTATTGGTCGCGTGCAGAAAACATTTTAAAGAAAAAAAGAATTGACCAAAGAATGGTCGGTCGGACTGGTGGAAACCGGTTTAACCGGTAAAACTATTTATTACAAAATTTCGGTCTGTTTTTCCGTAGAATGAGACCATCATTTTTGTTCAGCCTATCAAGACAAGATAATCATCCGTTTAAGGATCGACTTCTGTAGCCCACTGTTATCCGTTTTGTATTTTCCGGCGTTAAACATGCCAATAAGAGAGAGGAAAAGATAAACATGCAAAAGTAGGCTCTTGCCTTCTTGTCTCTTATTGCGCCACCCAAACCAATGTGCTGATTAAGTGTTTATTGCTTTCTAATTACAATATTTTTGTATACCCTCCTCCCGTTAGCTTTGCCGTTAAAGAAGATAAAATATTGCTATCCTCAAACACCCACTTCTTCTTTTGTCCTCATCGTCTAAGCCACTCTTCTTCTTTTTTTCCTAGCACAGCCACCATTTCACCGGTCCAGCCTCACTTTCACAGATCCAGTCATGTCTTGGACCGTTTCCTTCCTTCCAGTCTGAAAACTTGTGAACAATCAGATTTTTCAAGTGGCGCTTCCTCGCTTCAGTGGCTCTTTCGTTTCTTTATCTAATCCACTTGTTTTTGTTTTCTCCTTTTTCAATTCTTCTTCAAAGGTCTTCCTTCTTTCTTTATCTAATCCACATGTTTCTTATTTCTCCATTTCAGCAATTCTTCTTAGCTTCTGCCTCGAGTTGTTTTGCATTTTCTTCTTGCGCACGATTGAACAGTCTTACAAAGCTTAGAAGAGTCGACACCACTGCAATTACAGTCACCAGCAGCTAGGTTCATGAAACTTTGAAATGACCTTGTTTCCATCATAAATTATTATTATTATTAGACAGAGAAGGATATCCATACCTTGTTCAAAAGGGCTTTTAGCAGGGTCTTCACCAAAGTAGAGAATTAATCCATCCACATTTCTTCCCTGCAATACATTATTTATTTATTCTGACCAAGTTCTCAACCAACAAACAAGTAATGTCTTTATGAAAGCAGAAGCACCTGAGATATAGAGAGGACAGAGACAGGGTCCGTGGCTGCTATATCAGAGCACCGAAGATAAGACACTCAACACATGGAAGTTTATACATGAGATACATAGAGCCGCCAAATTAACTGCAATAAGTGTAAAAATAACATACAATGAAACCGAGAAGCTATTAAACTAAATAAAGATGCACACACTAGACCACCCAGTCACAACCGTTTGATTAATGTTGTACAGCAGTTATATTTTCTAAAATCATAAATGTTTGTGGCTTTGATTGGTTTTACTTTTACACGAGGGGCTAATACTATGACACTGGATCAATACTCAGTTTTGGAATGACACAACAAAGCAAACTAGATAAATCAGAATCAGCACACTTAAACACCACAGTGGAATATTCTTACATAAGCGCACTTGCAGAAAATAAAAGGAAACCAGCCAAAGATGGTGACTGAATGTTTGAACTTTGAAGTGATCACAATCTGAGAGAGAGACATCATCAGTATCCAGATGGGGAGATTACGTCATCAATCTTGAGTATCATCTTAACCACTTGTGTTGCAAGTAAGATCTGCTGCTGCTTCCCGATCAGCGTTTCAAACACGTTTTGCTCCCTCATGTCATTAGTTCCTACGTCGTTGCAATCTATCCCGTAGAATGGAATGTTCTCCTGTATTTAGAAACAAAATCCAAAATTTAAAACTAACTCATATAATGTAGACAAAACTCATCAATCAATTACCTTAAGTTGCTGAGATTTTACAGCTGAGAGTGTTTCAATAGGCTGCAGCCCACTGTTTTCTGCAAGAGCCATAGGGACAGAATCCAAGGCTTCTGCAAACGCTCTAATTGCATACTACACATAGAAACCATCATGTCCTAAACACTTAAGCTCGTGAATTTTTCAGACAAAGAGAGAGCAGAGAAGAGACGTGGTTACCTGTTCAACGCCAGGGTATTTATCAGCAGCTGCATCAACAGCAAGAGAACAGGCAACCTCAGCTGCACCACCACCATATACAATTGAATTGTTGCGGATGAGATTCCGTGCCACACACAAAGCATCGTGGATACTGCGTTTTGTTTCTTCGATCATCATCTTGTTACCTGCAACATGGTAAAGCAAATTATTATCCAACTACTCAATTCTGCAGTGATCCTGTCCAGTCAATTTAATATGGTGCCCTATTATCTTGTTAACGTGTCTCTATTCTCTAAACAATCATAATAGTAGAAAGATAAGTCCAATAAATGTACCTCCACGAATGAATATGGTAACAGCCTTTGAATTTGCACAATGCTCGATATACAGCATACGCTCTTTCGTTGTACCAAATGACTTCTCACGAACCAACCCAGCCTATACACATGATACAGTGCAAAAATCTATTAGAACGCGGAACATATTATATAACAGCCAATAGGTTTTTACTGTCCCTTACATAAAGTAACCATACCTTTCCTAACTTCTCTGGGGTCAACTCCTGGAATCTCGGAACAATTCTTCCACCTACAAGAAAAGGCATAAATCCCATCAGTTCCAGAAAATGGATTAAGACACTAACTTAAGCTATAATTTGTACAGGTTACTACTCATGTACCAATATCGAGTGCTTGGCGGAATTATAAACTCACCTGTGGCTATGGCGATAAGTTCTAACTCAACACCCCCAACCCATCTGACTGCAGGTAAATCCCTGTGCATCAGTAGATGGTTGGCCTCATCATCGAAACCCCACTGACAAATAACAAGGGTAGCACCAACATCCTACAATACAGAGCGTAATGATATTAAAAAAAGTGCATACTAAGTTTCATTAGAAAGGCAAAGGTTCTTTGGTAGAAGAAAATAACAATCAAGCGATGATGAAAGAAGAAAACAAATTAAAGGCTACCTTGCACTTTTGCACCATCTCATCAAAATATTGCATCTCTTGCTTGCGCAAAGTCTCAAACTTGTCCACAGTGTCAATGTCCACCTTATGCTTTGTCTTGGGCTTGGGAGGCTCAAAGGGACAAGTCAAAATAGCAATGTGGGCATCTGCAATTTGCTTGGGCATTTGCGGATGGCTCATGTCTTTGTCAACCAAAATCCCATATATAAGCTCAGTGTCCTCGAGCTTGCCCCCAACTTTTCCCTCGACCTTAATGAGATCCAAATTAACATCCTTCCTCTCTAAATCAGCAACAGCTAGAACAGCTTTCACAGCAATCTCAGCTAAACTGCGCTTGCAACGATTCACACTGCAGGAGAAATTCGTACAAGGCGAACCCATAAGAAAGTGAAACAGATAAGAAATGATGAGAGAAACTTACATCTTGGAGTTTAGAGTAGTGATGCAGGTTTGAACCAATGAGTCAAAATTATTAGCATCATATTCAAACTTGTGGGAGATACGCTCCAAGTGGTCAACAGCGACTCGGGAAGCCATTTCATAGCCCTCGGCAATACGAATGGGATGAATCCCTCTATCCAATTGACGCTCAGCCTGCTGAAGAAGTGCGCCAGCCATGACAACGACACCAGTTGTGCCATCGCCAATCTCGTAATCCTGACTTGTGGAAAGTTCAACCATCAATTTGGCAATCTGATTGTCCACGTCCATTTGCTCCAAGATGGTTGCACCGTCATTTGCTGAAAAAATAACAAACAAGTAGATGAAATAAAACAAATGCATCATGAAGGAACAAGTAACAGAGAGCATTTTGAAACCACTAAATTGTATAAGTAAATGATATTAAATTAAGCTTAAGTGAATCCTAATCGATCTGCAGTGACACAAACAAGTATGAATTGGAAACATACTGATAGTGACGTCACCGTCGGGTCCCTGGAGCATTTTATCCATGCCCTTGGGACCGAGAGAGGAGCGGAGGATACGAGCAACGGCTTTACCGGCGGAAATGTTAGCTTTCTGAGCATCGATGCCCTTAAGACGAGTCTTCTGATCCTGCTCCCTCAGTATGATGAACGGCCGCCCAAACTCATCGAAAGCCAGCGCCATCCAAAGACCTAAGACCTAGAACAAGATGGAAATAATGAAGTTAGGGGTTTGTGCAGATTCACGGGGCTTAATACAGTTACCTACCCCTGTACAGCTACAGTTTATAATATTTTGTTTTGTAGAAAACGACGCGTTTAATGCAAGGTTTCCCTTTCAACAACGGACCCTAAATCTCCTAGACAAATTTCGATTGGAGCCTTGTTCTCCTTAATTTCATGTCGATTAGGGATTTAAATGGAGATGTTCTTCTTGTTTACAAATCGGTGTGCATTTTTCTGGGGGTGTGGAGATGGTGGTGAGTTGTCTAACATCTTCCAACTTCGATTCGGTTTCCAATTTAATGATTCCTTATAACCATCTGGATAGCTAAGATGATCACCTCAACAATTTATTCCTGTTAATATTAATGTGACGACTCCTTGATTGTTTCTTTACTACATTACATTGATAATCCCACCTTTCCTTCTTTCTCAGGCTTTTCTGTAACTTTGAGAAATGGTTCAATGTCTCATTTTGGTGCTTTCTGTGCCTTATTTCCCTCTTGCGTACATCTAACATTCAGTCGTCTAATAAGCACAACATATTTGCCTTTGTGGTTGTCGTCTTTTAAATTGCCTGTTTTATAGATCAATAAGTGAAACAATGGTTCAATGATCTAATCACCACCAGAGTTTTGCCTTTTCTGCTTCTCTTGTTTTATAACCCATCAACTATTAACTCATTTGTTTAGCTAAGATGATTATTTGAAGATTTTTTTGTTTAAAATCAGTTGGTTTAGGCACAAAGTTGTCAAATTTTCAGATGATTATGCTGTGTCAACATTTCTCGTATCAGTTTGAGGAATTCTTCATTCTTATTTGTTGTTTGTTACATTGAGAATCCCACATTGGCAATACATTGTTTTTCTTAATAACAATATTTTTAAGATTCAATGAATCATTTATTCTTATTGCTTGTTCAGTGCATTGAGATGCATTCCTAATCAAAATGATTTCAGGTTTATATTCTCAGCAAAAAAAATTGAGTTACTCATCTGTGGCTTTTTGTTTGGTTATAGGTATTCTCCGGAGCAATTGTTTAATCTAGTTGCAACTGTGGACTTGTACCACGGGTTTGTTCCTTGGTGTCAACGCTAATATCCAGACGGCTCATTTGATGCAGAATTAGAGATTGGTTTCAAGTTTCTTGTTGAGAGCTACACTTCCCATGTAATATTCGAAAGGCCTAAATGGATCAAGGTAAGGACTTCAGCTTTCCATGTTTTTGTTTTTTTTAGCTTTTTGTTTGTTTGACTTGAGTGTTTGATGAATCTCATGACATGTTTTGGATCCATGCTTTTTTTCAAATGACAGCGAGGGACACCGGCCTGTTTGACCATTTGATAAACCTCTGGCAATTTCAGCCTGGACCTGTTCCCGGAAGCACTCATAAGTTGTTGAAGCATAATACAACTGGGAAGGTTCGCCTTGTTATGAGACAATCTAAAACCCTAAAGATCTGTGCCAATCACCTTAGTATGTGCCTCCATTTCTTCTGATTTCTGCTTCCATCTCACTTTAGAGTTGTAGCTACACTTGTGGAATCATGTGTTTTATCTGCAGTTTCCTGTTTTCGCATTCTTGTTGATAGCTGAACTTATGGGATTATGTGTGTTTCACTGCAGTTTCTTCTGGGATGGGTGTTCAGGAACATAGCGGAAATGAGAAGTCCTGTTTATGGCACACTACTGATTTTTCTGGTGGAGAGTTGAAGGATGAGCTTTTCTGCGTTAGATTTGCATCAATCGAGAGTCATTTTACTTGTGGAATCCTGATCTTTCTTTGTAGGAGTAATGTGGTCTGCCCTTAGTATCTACAATCTATATGTTCAAGTGGTGA
Source organism: Aurinia saxatilis (assembly GCA_900406295.1). Taxonomy (NCBI): domain Eukaryota; kingdom Viridiplantae; phylum Streptophyta; class Magnoliopsida; order Brassicales; family Brassicaceae; genus Aurinia; species Aurinia saxatilis. The sequence continues at coordinate 143 of OVAP01005004.1, read as the reverse complement.
TATATGGTTGTGAAAGTAGAGACTCTAGTTGTGACGATTGGATTCTATTTGTAGCATTGAATATGAATGTGAAAGTTTGTATAGAGAGCGTGGTGTCACGCCCGTACTTTGGTACGTCGTGACTTGTCATGTTGCTTCCGGAT
>OVAP01005003.1:0-13652 GCA_900406295.1 Aurinia saxatilis | reverse complement strand
GGCCTAGTGACCATTTTTACAAGACTACCCCGAGGCACTCATTTCAGAAACTTCATACTCAAGCTTCCCCAGCACATCTTGGTTTTNCTAGTGACCATTTTTACAAGACTACCCCGAGGCACTCATTTCAGAAACTTCATACTCAAGCTTCCCCAGCACATCTTGGTTTTCACGTACTTTAATAATTCTGATTTCTGACTCTATTTTATTTGGACCTAAACCGGAATTTAAATATTTCTTGCAGGAGGTATTAATCTAGGGAAAAAAATTCATTCAGGACTTCTTATCCACTTTACCACTCTCTTGCTGATCTTGAAAGGTCAACTTATCTTAAGTTGCTCCACACCCATAAACCTAACATCTTTTCAAACCCCATGCCGTCTCTTTTTCTTTCTTGTCTTATATGCAGTATGTGTAAAACCGGCCGGAGAGATGAGACCAACACAGTTTTCCAATCATTCGTGAAGACTGGCGAAGAGCACAATACGCTCTTAATACGTGCATGGAAATTCAAAGAAAAGGTGTCAAGGCTAATTTCTCTGGTAACATATCATCAAAATTAAGGTAAAATTTGTGCCTTGTTACTTGTGGTGAAAGCTTCATTGTAANAAAATCAGGGATCAAAATGAAGAAAGGTGGAAAACGTTTAAAGGAGTACGAGGAGTTCAAGAAGATTTTAGATTCCTCTGAAGAATCTAAGTCTGGGGGAGGAATAAGCCGAGCTAAGGAGAGAATGATTGGGAAACTGTGCCATCAGGCGGTCCTATCTCTCTTGCTTTTTTTGCAAACATATCACATTTCTCTTGATTACGGTAAACTCTAAACACTCTAGCCTCACCTCTAAATATTAGCCCCCTCTCATTACACACCTAACCTGTTTTACCTCGCTGATATTTTCTAGTAAGAAAGCTCACAAAAATGAATGAATGTAGAGAGTCAGAATATTGGTACCTTTAGGGTATTTGCAGGTTGAGATTCCTGCTAGACCAGTTTGGAGAGTTGTGGAGGGAGTATGAGATGAGAACTTTTGGCAGGATTGTCGAGATGACCATCACGAAGTTGTGCCTCTAAGTTGTAGTACAAGTAAGCGAGTTCCTAACTTTTCCAACTTATTTCCCTTCTTAGCATATGTTTGTTCGAGGATAAACAAAGCTAAGTCTGGGGGATTTGATAGTGATGATATTTTACCGCTTTTCGATATGATTTTTCGGTGTTTTATCAAAGAAACTATTTATTTTAAAACATAAACTACTGGATTTCCCGTTTTTTTCTGTTTGCAAAGTGTTTTTGTGAAAACAATGCATTTTAGGTTGCGAAGGGACACTTTAGACCAATCCAGCAAATCAACATCAGAAGTCCAGGCCCGGATGAAGTAGATGTTCATTTTGGAATGACGTGAGGAGTTAGGACAATGAAGCCACGAGAGTTAGCTTTCACATGGGCTTGGATTCGTGCCACAATTCCTCTGGAGNAGGCCCACCGATCGATCGAAGCCCATTTTGTCAAGAAGTTTCCAGAACAAATTCAGATATGTATCGTTGCATTTGGGGAGATATTTTCTTACGTTGAAGATAAACTCAGGAGCTACGGAATCTTTAGAAATGCTCAGGAAGATTACGGTCGATCGGCCAGGATAACGACGACCGATCGATCAAGTGAAGATAACCAGTAAAATTTGTATGTTTATCAAAATCTTCCTCCATATTCTTCTCAACCCTTTGCTCGACCCTCTCCTCTATAAATACAGACCTCTGACGGCCGAGAGAAACATCAGAAATTCTCTAAAAGTTTCCAGGCATCCAGGCTTATAGTTTATCAGTTTTATCAGTTTCTTTGTTCTCTTTCATTTTGTCTATTGCTTCAAGGAAGAAGTCTGTAATCTCTGCATTTCCAGAGAAGTTATTCTTAACTCTTTCTATATAAGCAATTTTCATTATGTTTATGTCTACTCTTGCTATGTCTGAGTAGTCTTTTAGTTAGGAATAAGGTTTTGCTAGGAGGAATCATGGTTTGGTAGATATGCAATATGATTATATAATGAGTAGTATATAGGCTTACTTTCATATCAGTAATTAATCTAAATGATAGGATAAATCTGCTACTAATACACCACTTAGAGTAAGAAATCCAGATCTTGATAGTTAAAGCTCTTCTATTTATTAGATTAGTAGGATTTGATTTCTTGAATTTAATGCCTAGATTGGTTGGTTGATCAGCCCAAAGGTTCTCTTTTTGAAAGGATATATGTTAGAGTTAACTAGGATGCCAAGTGAACTAGACTAGCTAAGCCTGACTATAAGGATGGTTAATTATTAGTTAAATCAACTATATAGCCTAAACTAGTAGTTATATAATTACTACCCTGAATAATTCAAACCGTGATCCTTTGATGCATTACCTGACTTCCTAACGCCTTTTAATATTGAATTTTCTCACATTTATTCCATTTTAGTCATTTCATGCATTGACCGATCGACCGCATAATCTGCCATCGACCGAGAGGTGTTCCAAACGATCGATCAGTTCTCACGACCGATCGATCGTAACCAAAACCAAATCATTTTGCTTGCTTAGCTCGAGTGAAGTTGGAGGTGCTACTGTATGACTCTGCTCTTTGTGGATTCGATCCCTAAATACTATTGTGAGAGCCTGTGTGCTTGTAGGATTATTTTTGGTGAAAACTTAATCCCCATCAGCTAATATTTAGAGGTGGAGCTTATGTGTTTTTGGGATACCGTACTCAAGAGAAATGCGAGATATGTTTGCAAAACAAGAAGAGAGATCGGACCGCTTGATGGCAGAACCTCCAGTCACTCTCTTATTAGCTTGGCTCGTTCCTCCCCTAGACTTAGATTCTCTTATGGGAATCTAAAGTCTTCTTCGAACATTTTTGGACTCCGTTAATGATTTCCACCTTTTTTAATCTTTGATACATGATTTCCCTGGCCTTTTTGCTAAACAAGTATGAATCATAAAACTTTGGATTTTGATTTTGATTTTTTTTTTTTAAATCCAAAAACTTTCACCATTCAGAGCAACTGATAGTGATGATATTTTACCGCTTTTTTATATAATTTTATGTGTTTTTAACAAAGACACTATTTGATTTGAAACATAAACCATTGGATTTCACGTTTTTCTGTTTGCAAAGTGTTTTTGTGAAAACAATGTATTTTGGGTCACAAATGAGTATTTTCTACCAAGTCTAACAAATCAACATCAGAAGTCCAGGCCCAGATGAAGGAGATGTTTATTTTTGAATGAAGTGAGGAGTTTGGACAATCAAGCCACGTGAGTTAGATGTAACATGCGCTTGTAATGAAGTCATTAGCCCTCATGATTAAGAAGTTAAGCCCAAATCAGTGAAGGTGTATCCAGAAGCTCGCATGAAATAAAGGCCCAATAGACCGGACCAAAGGCCCATCGATCGATCAAAGCCCATTATATCAAGGAAGCTTCGAGAACAAATTCAGATAAAGACCGTTGCATTCGGGGAGATATCAATATATGTTGGAGATAATCACAGAAGATACAAAATTTTCAGAAAATGCATTCCAGGATTTGACCGATCGATTGCAATAACGGTGACCGATCGACCAGAAGTGGATATGCACAAATATTTGGATTCCTATCCAAATCTTCCTCATGAGTCATCTCGACCCGCTACCCAACTCTCTCCCCTATAAATACAGACCACTGAAACCAGAGAGAATCATCAGAAAACACTCAAAAGCTTCCAGGCATTCAGGCTAATAGTTTATCAGTTTCTTTTCTTTTACTGCTTTGATCATTGCTTCAAGGACGAAGTTTGTTATGTCTGCACTCCAGAGAATTCATTCAGAACCCTCTTTTAATACAAGCAATTTTCATTGTCATTGTGGGGGTCGGATTCCACCCCGTCAAGGTTTACACTTAGAAATAATCTCGAAGTATTTTCCTAGCTAACGAGCAATGTTCATCAGCCTAACTGAAAATACTAACACTCGGAAAGTGCCTAGCTGGATTTCTGCCTGGCTGAAATCTTGCCTAGCAGAAAATACTTGTTCATATTTTCCTAGCTGGATTTCTGCCTAGCTGAAATCCATCGCAATCAGAACTTGCCTAGCTGGACTTCTGCCTAGCTGAAATTCTGCCTAGCTGAGAACGCTAGTACAAAAAATGCCTAGCTGGATTTTTTGTCTAGCTGAAAAACCCAACTTGTCAACATGTCCTAGCATAAAATAATGCCTAGCTGAAGTACGAGATCGCAAACATTCGACGACACTTACACTCGAACAACCATGACCCAAGCTTAGAAACACGAGATCCGACCCGAGCAACATCATGGGCAAATCTGGACCCTCGACACTATTTGGGCCGACCTGGACGGCCTATGATGGGCCGAGCCGACCTGACCCATGGACGGCGGGCCGAGCTCGGTCCTCCACGGCGCAATGGGCCGAGCTGGACCCTCCATGGCATGATGGGCCGAGCTGCATTCCATCGTGGGCCGAGCTGCATTCCGTTGTGGGCCGAGCCGTACTCGTTGTGGGCCGAGCAAACCTCCTCGGTGTACCGTGGGCCGAGCTGCATTCCGTCGTGGGCCGAGCTGCATTTGTCGTGGGCCGAGCTGCACTCGTAGTGGGCCGAGCTAACCTCCTCGATGTACCATGGGCCGAGCTCGGGACAGTTAACCTAACGGTGCAGCCGCCGAACAAGATAGATGTGAATCACGAGCGAATCTAGAGAATAAACATGAATCTCCTTCTTTCTCGTACAGCTAGGGTTCGATTGTAATCTCTATATAAAGAGAAGTAGTCATTCATTTTTGTGAGATCTTTTTCCACGCAAGAGAACACTAAGACTTTCTCTCGCGATCTTTTGTACTTCAGCAATAAAGCATAAACACTTTAACATTTTCTCGCATCCGTTAATTCATTTCCATAGAAAGTTACGATCCCTAAAAGTTACTTTACAAGTTTTGGTTGTGAGAATTTCGGCTCTCACAGTCATTATGTCTACTTTTAACACGTTTGAGTAGTATTTTAGTTAGGAATAGGGTTTTTCTAGGAGGAATCATGGTTGGTATATATGCAATAGGACTATGTAATGAATAGTTTGTAGGCTTACTTTCATATAAGATCTTAGTATAAATCATAGGATAAACCTGCTATTAATTACACCATTTAACGTAAGATATCCAGAACTTGATAGTGAAAGCTTTACTATTTTTGTTTAGTAGAATTTGATTTCCAGAACTTAATGCCTAGATTAATTGGTTGATCAGCCCATAGGTTCTCTTTCTGAAAAAATATATGTTAGAGTTAAATCAGATACCAATTGAACTAGACTGACTAAGTATGACCATAAGGATAGTCAATTAATAGTGATTTCAACTATATAACCTAAACTAGGATTTACATAGATTATTACCCTGAATAATTCAAACTGTGATCCTCTGATGCATTACCTGACTTCGTAACGCTTTTTATCATTGAACTTTCTCACGTTTTATTTGTTTTTAGTATTTTCAGGCATTGATCGATCGACCGCATAATTTGCAGTCGATCGAAAGGTGTCCCGATCGATCGACCAGTAGTCACTGTCGATCGACCAAAATCCAAAACCACTTCATTTTGCTGCTTAGCTCGAGCGAACTTGGACGTGCTACTGTGTACACTCTGCTCTATGTGGATACATTTCCTAAGTACTACTGCGAGACTTGTGTGCTTGCAAAAAATATTTTGGGCGAAAACTAATCCCCATCAAGTTTTCTGGCGCCGTTGTCGGGGAGCAACAACTTCACGACTAGCAAAACAAGCTAGCTCCAGCCTAAGCTTATTTATTTTCTTAATTTATATTCCCTTTTAATTTAATCATTTTTAGTTTTTAATTGTCTTTTGTTTCAGTTAATTCCAATGAAAAAAAAATGAAAAAAATGGTGGATGATTTAGTTTTCGTTGCGGATCTTCAAAACCTCTACAAAGATGGATCTTCACCAACCCTTGGGGATGTGATTATGTATCTATGGTACCAGGAGGTGGAGGAGAGCTTAAAAATTTTTGGAGAAGAGTCATCTAGACTTAAAAAGCTTGATCTTGAATTCAGGAATATCCTTGATGTTCGATCCAAGAAGCCACCTTCTTCTGATTCTAGCCTTGAAGAAAAGCAAGAAGGGAAAGCATTGGACCATGAAAAGGTCATTGAAGACATCCACGAGATTCGTCATGATAACATAGTCGAAGAAAACATTCAAGATAAACTTCATTTAGAATCATCTACTAATGAAGATTTATCTTGTGGGTTCTGTTATATAGGCTTGGAAGGTTGTTTTACTCTCAACTACAACACATCAGAAACTGAAATGAATGAAGGAAATTTCTCACTCGATCTATCGGAGATGTCAAACCAATCGAATGGAGAACAACGAAGAACAATTTGAAGATATCCAAATTTCTTCTAATCCGGAACCCATAGATGAGAGGTATCCCCCTTTCAGTTGTGATATTGAACCTAACATTATGAGTTTCTCTTATTGTAAAAATAGCAATGATCCCGAGCTCGAAGAATCGAGACCGGAGCCTAAAGAGATCTTCATGACACTCTCAGTAAACTTTGAGATGCTTTCAACAGAGGGATATATGATGATGCACCAATTGATATCTACGATGGAGATCCTGATTTCATCAAAAACAGGGAGCATGCTCATATCCAAGTCACTGGAAATGAAGATTCATTAGAAATAATCGACGAAAAACAGGTATTCTCTTACGAAACTACTTGTTTTTATTATAACAAAAAATCCTCTTCTAGTTGTTTTGGCCTATGTATTGAAACTGATCATGAGCCATGTGGGTCTAAAGATGAAAGCCATAAGGTGTTTCACAAAGAAAGACATAAAAAATAAAAGATTAAACTTGAGCTTAAACAACATATCCTACATAATGAAAATGAACCAATCAAAATTTTTGATGGAGATCCCCACATTACAGGTTATGAAGTTAATTCTTTTCCTAAAAATTCATTTAAAAGTGGTATTGATTTTATATTTTTGACAAATGCTTTTGAATCTAATGAGAATTTAAATGTCAAATATAATTTCAAGATGCATACCATGTTTGCTTTAAATCTCTTTGCATAAACTTTTGTCCATTTTCTATGGGCAATTGTGTGTTTCTCTGCATGCTCGGCTTTTTGCACAAATAGGAGAATAAATAGAGGCGCATTGGCTCAACCTTTCGATTCTTTTGATTAACATGGTGTCAAGAAGTCGAGCTAACCGACTTTAAACAAAAGCACAGAGTGGGAGGTAACCCATTGGTATGTCTTAGAATAGGTTTTATTTTTAATGTTTTTGTTCATGTCTCAGGAAATAGGATTCAAAGATTCAACCAAGAGGATGCTGAATCGATCAGTCGCCTCAACAGCAATCGATCGATCGTCTGCAGTTCAGAAGATTCATTCACTATCTCAATGGAAAGCCAGAGGCACTGATTCAAATCAACTAGTGATCCAGGAAAATGGTGTGCACTTCAACACTAATCGATAGAGAGTCAGAAATCAGGAGAATCACATTTTGATTTGATCGATTGATGACTGTATCGATCGCTGAAGACTCAGAGTGATGAAAACTTCCTCAATTCAACATGACAAATGATATTATACTGATGTCGTCAGGTACAAATGCTCTCATATTTCTTGTAAAGTGCTTTCAATTCCAATAAGACAAAGAAGGTCATTCGATACACTTGAAGACAACGAGGTAACCATCTTCCATTTCTATTTCAATCCATTTAAATTCCCATTCTGCTCTCACAGCTTGTCAACATCGAGGACGATGTTATTCAAGTCTGGGGGGGGGNGGGGGGGGGGGGGGGGGGCATTCCTCGTTATCTAACTCGTTTGTTTCTTTTAACACACTTTTACACCCATTTAAAAAAAAAATTATCGAGTCAAAAATGTTTTATTGAGTCAATCCAGGTATGGAATAAGGACCTTATTCACATCTGGATTGCGGCCTAGTGACCATCTTTACAAGACTGCCCCGAGGCACTTATTTGAGAAATCCCATACTCGAGCTTCCCCAACACATCTCGGTCTGAACGTACTTTAATAACTCTGATTTATGACTTTATTCTATTTGGAGCTAAACCGGATTACAAATTCTTTCTTGTTCGAGGTATTAGACTAGGAAAAACAAATCCATTCAGGACTTCTTATCCACTTTACCACTCTCTTGCTGATCCTGAATGGACAACTTATTTTAAGTTGTTACCACACCCATAACCTAACCTCTTTTCAAACTCCATGCAGCCTCTTTTTCGTTCTTGTCTTATATGCAGTATGTGTAAAACGGCCGGAGAGATGAGACCAACACAGTTTTTCAATCACTCGTGAAGACTGGCGAAAAAGGGCATGCACGATCTTAACACATGCATAAAGATTCAAAGAGAAGGTTCCAAAGCTGATTTCCTTGGTCATACTTCATCAAAATTAAAGTAAAATTTGTGTCTTGCTATATATGGTGAAAGCTTTATTGTAAAAAAAAAAGCTTTATAATCCATATTTGTTTAGCAAAAGGCCAATGAAATCAGGGATCAAAAATGAAGAAAGGAGGAAAACGTTTAAAGGAGTCTGAGGATGTTCAAGAAGAATTTATATTCCCTTAAACGAATCCAAGTCTGGGGGAGGAACGAGACGAGATAAGGAGAGAGTAAATGGGGAACTGTGCCATCAAGCGGTCCGATCTCTCTTGCTTTTTTGCAAACATATCACATTTCTCTTGAGTACGGTAAACTCTAAACACACTAGCCTCACCTCTAAATATTAGCCCCTCTCATTACACACCTAGTCGGTTTTACCTAGCTGATATTTTCCAGTAAGAAAGCTCACGCAATATAAATGAATGTAGAGAGTCGGATTTCGGTACCTTTAAGGTATTTGCTGGTTGAGATTTTGGTTGGACCAGTGGGAGAGTTGTAGCGGGAGTATGAGATGAGAACTTTTAGCAGGATTGTCGAGATGACCATCACGAAGTTGCGCCTCTAAGTTGTGGTACAAGTAATCAAGTTTCTAACTTTTCAAACTAATTTTCCTTCTTAGCATTTTGTTTGTTCGAGAACGAACAAAGCTAAGTCTGGGGGATTCGATAGTGATGATATTTTACCGCTTTTCGATATGATTTTTCGGTGTTTTTAACAAAGAAACTATTTGATTTGAAACATAAACCACTGGATTTCACGTTTCTCTGTTTGCAAAGTGTTTTTGTGAAAACAATGCATTTTAGGTCACAAATGAGCATTTTCTACCAAGTCCAACAAATCAACTTCAGAAGTCCAGACCCGGATAAAGGAGATGTTTATTTTTTAATGAATTGAGGAGTTAGGAAAATCAAGCCATGTGAGTTAGCTGTCACATGGGCTTGTAATCAAGTAATTAGCCCTCAGGAGTAAGATGTTAAGCCTAAATCAGTGAAGGTGTATGCAGAACCTCGCATGAAATGAAGGCCCAATCGACCGAACCAAAGGCCCATTGATCGATCAAAGCCCATTATCTCAAGGAAGCTTCGAGAATAAATTCAGATAAAGACCATTGCATTCAAGGAGATATCAGTATATGTTGGAGATAATCACAGAAGATACAGAATTTTCAGAAAATGCATTTCAGGATTTGACCAATCGATTGCAATAACGGTGACCGATCGACCATAAGTGGATATGCACAAATATTTGGATTCCTATCCAAATCTTCCTCATGATTCGTCTCGACCTTCTACCCGACTCTCTCCCCTATAAATACAGACGACTGAAACCAGAGAGAATCATCAGAAAACACTCAAAAGCTTCCAGGCATCCAGGCTAATAGTTTATCAGATTCTTTTCTTTTATTGCTTTGATCATTGCTTCAAGGACGAAGTTTGTAATCTCTGCACTCCAGAGAATGTATTCAGAACCCTCTTTTAATACAAGCAATTTTCATTGTCATTATGTCTACTTTTACTATGTCTGAGTAATCTTTTAGTTAGAAATATGGTTTTGCTAGGAGGAATCGTGGTTTGGTAGATAGGCAATAGGATTATGTAATGAATAGTTTGTAGGCTTACTTTCATATCAGATCTTAGTATAAATCATAGGATAAACATGCTACTAATACACCATTTAAAGTAAGAGATCCATAACTTAATAGTGAAAGCTTTACTATTTATAGTTTAGTAGAATTTGATTTCCTGAACTTAATGCCTAGATTAATTGGTTGATCAGCTCATAGGTTCTCTTTCTGAAAAGATATATGTTAGAGTTAACTCGGATACCAATTGAACTAGGCTGGCTAAGCCTGACCATAAGGATAGTCAGTTAATAGTGATTTCAACTATATAGCCTAAACTAGGATTTACATTACTACCCCTGAATAATTCAAACCGTGATCCTCTGATGCATTACCTGACTTCCTAACGCTTTTAATCATTAAATTTTCTCACATTTTATTTGTTTTTAGCATTTTCAGGCATTGATCGATCGAGCGCATAATCTGCAATCGACCGAAAGGTGTCCCGATCGATCGACCACTTCATTTTGCTGCTTAGCTCGAGTGAACTTGGACGTGCTACTGTGTACACTCTGCTATGTGGATATGATCCCTAAGTACTACTACGAGACCTGTGCGCTTGCAGGAAATATTTTGGGCGAAAACTAATCCCCATGAGCAACGCACGAGTTTTACTTTAATTTTGATGATGTTTTACGAGGCAGTCAGTATTGAAACCTTCTCTTTTGAACTTCCATGCGTGTATTAAGATCGTAGCATGCTTTTTCTCCAGTCTTCACGAGTGATTGGAAAACTGCATAGGTCTCATATCTCCAGGTTTTTTACACATATTGCATATAAAACAAGAAAGAAAAAGAGATTGGATGTGGTTTGAAAGGATGTTAGGTTTATGGGTCTAATACCAACTAAAAATGAGTTGGCCATTCATAATCAGCAAGAGAGTGGTAAAGTGGATCAAAAGTATTGAATGTGGTTCGTTCTCCTAGTCTAATAACTCCAGTAAGTAAGATTTCAAGTCCTTTTTAGGTTCAAGTGAGATAGAGTCAAAATCATATTCATTAAAGTAAATGCAAACCGAGATATGCTAGGAAAGCTTGAGTATGGAGTTTTAGAACTGAGTTCCTCGGGGCAGTTTTGCAAAGATGGTCACTAGGTCACAAAATCCAACTGTGAGTAAGGTCATTATTCCAGACCTGGGTTAACTCAATAAAAGGCTTTTGACTCAATACTTTTTTAGAAATTTACAATAAGTAGATAAACAAAAGGGTTAGATAACGAGAAATACCTCCCTCAGACTTGTCTCCGAGAACAAAATGGGAATTGAAATCTAATGAAATTGAAATGATAGATGGATTTTACCTCATTTTCTTTGAATGGATCAAGTGACCTTCTTTATCTTACCATCCACCTGACGACGACATCAATAACATCTCATCATTTGTCGTGTTGATTTGAGGATGTACTCATCATTATGGGTCTTCATCGATCGAATCAGTCTCCATTTGATCGAATCACATAGTGACTCTTTTGATTCCTTACTTCTCTTGATTAGTGTTGAAGTCTGCATCATTCTCTTGGATCATTAGTTGTTCGAATCTGGTGGCCTCTGCTTTTCCATTTGAACAGTGATGTGGTACTATGAACAACAGGGGTTCGATCGAATGTTGCAGAGGCAATCGATCGAATCTGCATCCTCTTGGTTTTATCCTCGAATCCTATTTTTCCGAGACACGAACAAAAACATTAAAAAGAAAAGAAAGGAAACCTATTCTAAAACGTATCAGTGGGTTGCCTCCCACTAAGCGCCTTTGTTCAAAGTCGTTTAGCTCGACGTAGATGGAGGTTTTTAATCCTCCGGTGTATGGTAAGAAAATTTTCGTTCCTCCTTTCCCTTGTTGTCATTTCCTTGAGGGTCGGGCTCTTTATGCTTTGTAGTCTCAAAATGGGGACTCCTGGTGGGGAAACAATCCTCCCACAAGCATTTTGGCTTGAACTTTCAGATATTCGCTAAGCATTTTTGCTTGACGATGTGTCGTGGAGATTTTGCCCGTGAGATGTTCTACGACTAATGTGTTAACTGGGTTTTGATAGGTCACTTGAGTGATCAAAGCGATCATGCTTTTTACGGAAACTATCGTAAACCGAAATAAGCTCAACTCGCGACGTTGCGTCAAGGATGTGCCCATGAGATGTTCATGACTAGTGTTTAGTTAAACTGGGTTTTCAAGACGAAATATTTCTTCCGCAACCTCACTCTTCACTAATGAGAATCCTTCAGATAATAATCGTCGTGCGCTTTACCATGAGAGGTGTTAATGAACTCGGGTGTACACATATTTATGGCCAGCAACAATGGTTACGTTATGGTACGCCCAAAACTGTGAGAGCCTTAGAGTGAGTTGTGAAGAGATCTTTAGCTCGGATGCCAGATCTCGACGATAGCTTGCGTTTTAGGAGCTCCCAAATGGGACAACGTCGAGATAGCAATGTTCACAGTAAGGTCTTGAAGTTAATCCTCTTCCTGTCGAAAGAGAATCGATGCCAATGCCTTAAAATGACTGTGACAACGTGTCTGGATAAACACAGAACTACTTAGGAAATGCGGTATGCGCAACTTATCTGTGGCTCGTGGGTGTGCCACAAGTCACAGGGAATGCTCCAAAGAATGCAAGCCATTACGAAATCAAGTTATGTGCGAGAATCATAATATTGTTTGATACATGTCTAGTGATGTCCGTCTGATAAACTGTTGACGAAAAAGTTTTTGCTGCCCGTGAAAATGGGGTGAGAGTATAGGAGTATACCCACCTACTCTCTTTCCCCCCCCCCTTTTATCAGAGGGGTCAAATGAACTCATCACGAGGATGAACTGCCTATGTACCCTTGAAAGGGATCAAGTCGACTCGTAGTTCATTATTGTTGATTAGGCTAGACTAAGCGTCGGATCGAGGCTGGATGTCCGTGCTTGGAACATCGGATGCGTCATGTAGATCCTTCATCCTATGCTTCTTGGTTGGTTTCTCCTTCTCTTCGTTGCTCCGGGTTGGCTTGCGACGTTGGTGTTCTGCTAGTAGACAGATGCGTGATTCCTTCTGACTTCCTCATATGGTCTTGACTCCGGATGGGGTAGGGAACTTCACGCATAGATGGTATGTAGATGGAACTGCCCGCATTGAGCTCAGCCAAGGTGTTCCGAGGATTGCGTTGTACGAAGGTTGGACACCGAGAATTTGGCCACCTTGGTAACTCCTTCGGCTTGGACTGGCTGGTTAAATGTGTTGATAGTCATTGTAGTCTCTCCGGAAAATCCAGTGGCTGGTCGAGGAGCTATGATGATGTCTGCAGAGTCGACTTTCATGCGGCGTAGGGTGTCCTGGCAGATGACTGATGGGGATTTAATTTCGGCCCAAAATATGTTCTGCAAGCGCACAGGTCTCGCAGTAGTACTTAAGGGTCGAATCCACAGGGAGGAGAGTGTACGCAGTAGCACGTCCAAGTTCACTTGAGCTAAGCAACAAAATGAAGTGGTTTCTGATTTTGGTCGATCGACAGTGTGAACTGGTCGATTAATGAGAACACCTTTGTGTGGGCAGGAATTCACACACAACCAATAACTTGTCTAACGGATC
>OVAP01005002.1:0-13653 GCA_900406295.1 Aurinia saxatilis | reverse complement strand
CGATTTCCAGACGTAGGTTATTCATCTTAGCTGAACTTCCCAATAGCTTAGAATCCTTTTAATAGATTAAAACCCCTCTAAACCACACTTAGTGATAGTTTACAGTAGGAAACCTTAAAACCAAATCACTTGCATTTATTTAGAATTTATTTAGACTAGTTGCATATTTATTTTCGGTCCTTGTGGGATTCGATCCTTAACTACTATAACTACACTTGCCTGTACACTTGCAGTTAGAAATACATCGGGTAAAACTTTGTGTATCAATAATCAAGCCACATGACTTAGCTGTCACATGGGCTTGAAATCAAGTCATTAGGCCTCAGGAGTAAGAAGTTAAACCTAAATTAAGCGGTCTTTTGCTACAGGAAGAACTTCCTATTGGTCCTTGATTCTAACTTCTAGATAGGTTTATAATTAAATAATGGATTTGAGTACTAAATAAGTTCCATCCTTGGTAAAGAGGCACTAACTATAGATTAATTCACTTTTGTGATTTTAATCACTTCACTATTCTAGCACTTTCATTAATATTTTTATTGCAAAATTACTAATTAATAAGCAATGACTAATCAAACTCAATAAACGACTAATCACCCAACCATCAACTTTCATTGGATATGGAAGAAAAGTTAATTAAAAGTCAATAAACCACTAATCATTCACTAATCAAACTCAGTATAACACTAATCACCCAACCATCAACTTTCATTGGATAGGGAATAAAATTTAATTAAAAGTCATTCCAACATTTCATCGAAACACCTTTCGAGCGATGATTTGACTTGGTTCTAGATTAGAGTGATCAAGTCTAAACAAGTCTTGGGTTCACTAATACTTAAGTATCTAACCTTTACCCAAGCCTAATCCCCTTTAATCAATTACTAACCACCTAGATCTACACAACTCAATAATCAACAAAAAGATTACTCATTCATGATCAAAGAGAACAAATTAAAGAAATAAGAAAGACTAAGAAAAATTAAAGAGTGATTAAGAAAATTATTAGGCTAAGATCATAAACTCAAATCGGAAAAACAAAGAAATAAAAGTGTTTACAATAGTCTATATGGTTCTTAAGGAAATAACAATGTAAAAAGCTTTAAATAACTAATGAAAGAAAAAGGTCTTTAAATAAAAAAAATTAGTCACCACCAGCCATAATATCCTCGTGCACTGGCCAGTGGGGTTTCTCGGTGTGACATAAGGCCAACAAGCAGTGCACACTTTCACAGTCCCCACTGGCCATAACTTCCCCTCGTGACATGGCCGGTGGGTTTGGTCGAAGGGGACTACAGTTCTCTTGAATACTGTTCACCAGGCATATTAACCTCATGATGTGGTCGGTGAGTTTGAACGTGCTGAACCCAAGTAAAACTCCTCATTTCTCCTCTTGTTCCATTTGCTCGAAGTTTTTATCAGTCTTCCGGGTTTGGCTAATAACTTCTTCATATGAGCTTCAATTAATTTGATTCCAACTCTCATATCTATCTAACTCATTGATATGCTCAAATTTACCCTAAGTGCTAACTGCAAGAGCACAATTAATTAGCTGTAGTATTTAGGGATCGAATTCACAAAGACTTTAAGTTGCCTATAAATTAAGTATTAAAACTTCACTAAGCAGTTTAAATAAATATGACTAACGAATAACTATTAATTAAAGCTGTAGAGAATGGGTTTTTAAAATCAATAAAACAAAAGCAAGGTCATGGGTAATTCTTTGGGAAATCTGAAATTCATAGATAAGATATTAATTACAGGATGATTAAGAACTTTCCTAGAACATGAATCAATAATGTAAAATCAACCAACTGTCGTTGCAAAGATTATTTATGTCTAAATCCTAGAATCCCAAATTTCTTTGCAAATTCTATGAATAAAAAAAAACATTAATCATATGTTCAATTGGTTCACAAAATCCCTAAATCAAATTTCTTTGCAGATATGTATTTTGCTCATCTAAAATAATTCCAATAATTAATTATGTTTTTGCATCAATTAATTAACCTATAATCAAGTTTCTAGGTAATTAAGCTAGAACAAGCATTAAACACAATTTTAGATGAAGAACTACATCTGATTCCTCTAACAATTATCCTAAACTATCAATCCATCATGAACCCTAGAAGTACCCTAAGGCGAACAAGCAAACTACTCACACATATCAATTGAAACAATCAACATGATTAAAGAAGTAGGCATGAAAAGAGAATTCCAATAAAATAAAATCAAAGGGTTCAAAAATTCTTCTCTAACTGGCATAGTAATGAGATTTCTTCTCCCTAACAGCTCTGGAACGATCTCCTTGCTTAAGTCATAATAGAATTTAACATATATCAAAACTAAACCTAAAAACAAGTATTTATACAGTCAAAACACGTTTTTGTGTCTTCTGTGGACTTTCCACAACTTTTGGGGCGGTTTGTGCAATAAAAAAAGTTTCCTTTGCTGATTTTGAAAGGGTGTAGTTTGACCTTTTTGTGGGTGTCGTTCGACACCCCTAGCCAATCCTCCCCTCACTCTGTTTGCTCGCTAGAACGACGTGTCTTCCATAAAACGGTCATATCTCTTCAACAGTTGATCAGAATGAGTTGAAACCACCACCAAAGTGAAGCTAACTCAATTTCCTATCTTGTGTCAAAATATGAGATCAAATCTCCATGAAGAAGACCTCCATCTGATATGATCTTTGAAGTTCTTCAGACTGGTTCTGCATCATCATTTTGCCAGTTTGCCTCCAAAATGTCCAAAACACTCTAGAATGCTCCAAAATCATCAAATATGTGCTTTAACCTGTAAATACTAATAATGACTAGAAAATTACCTAAAAGACTCGATGAAAAACTTTATATCGTGGCTAAAAACCATAAAATACGCGATATATCACTCATTCCTATATACATCCCCACAAAATTTCAGCTCCACTGGAAAATTTTATGACCGAATTCATTCTGCAACCTGAGACCATTCAAATGAACCCTTTTACGTAGAAATTTCTTAAGGTGTCAAAACTGTCACAAACTCTTCCAAGCGCCCAAAACACTTCTTCAGGGCCATTTAGATCTACATTCTAAGTTCCTTGAGTGTTTTCTCCTTTAAGGTCTAATGCAATTATGCAATGTAAAATGCAACAAAAACAAAACTTGACACTATACACTAGAATGGGCTCAAAGTTATGCAAATGCAACTAAACAGGAGTTAAACACAATGAATGCAAAAAATGTGAAATATAATGCAAGCTAAAGCATGCTAAAATAACGATACATCAATGAGTAGAGAATGCTTCAAACTTCCCATTGAGGTCGTTAAACATGATGTCCACTTTGACATTGATGTCATTGGCTGTTCACTGTTGATTGAGCAAGAGCTGATTTATCATAGTCTTTAATTCATCTTGAGAGTTGTTTGCAGGAGCTTGGAATGGAGCTGGTTCTGCAGCTTCAAATTTGTTGAATAGTTGTTTCTGAAATTCTTGAGGAAGACAATTCTAAAACTACTGTCCTTGAGACACGCTTGTTGAGGATAGACTTGGTTTTGAGGATTTTAAATATGCGTTTTCCGATGGGATATTTTTGATGAATTCTGTAGTTTTGGTTGAATCCTCTGATATGAAAAAACCTTAGCCCATTGACGTAGCTAACAACATGCAGTTCAATAATTCATTCTTCAACAAGCTCGTGTGAAGACTGCATCTGCTCAACTATCACAATATTGAACAGCTATTTGATTAGCTTTCAAAGGCAGGTTCAACTTCTCATTTAGCTCATCAATCTTCTGGTACTCAACACTAGTGACATACTCAGACCTGCCATACTCAACACATCATTTGCTTGACCTTTCAACCAAGTTCTCAATCAGCTTGTAAGTTTCTTCTTGACTCTAGGTCATGATGTCTCCATTGATTACATCTTTAAGCAAAATCTAGTAGTCCCAATATGCTCCATCATAGAAGATGCTAAAGAGTTGTCCATATGAATACCCATGATGAGGGCATTTAATGTAGTACTCCTTAAACCTTTCACAAGCTTCTAGAAAGATGTTATGGTCATTATTTTACCGCTTTTTAGTATAGATTTTTAGTGTTTTTACTAATGAAACCAAAGGAATCAAGTATGAAATTTGTGTTTTTCAAGTGTTTTTGAGAAAACCAACGGCATTTAGGTGCCTAAGTAGGATGATAGGGTCATTATTTTACCACCTTTTTAATATAGATTCTTAGTGTTTTTACAAACGAAACAAAATGAATCAAGTATGAAATTTGTTATTTTTACTTGTTTGCATTTTTGAAATGTTTTTGAGAAAATAAAAGGTATTTAGGTGCTTAAGTAGGTACTTTTCTCCGAAGGCAGCAATCTAGCATAAGAAGTTCAAGCTCAAATGAAGATGTTATGCATTTTGGATGAAGCTGAAATTTTAGGAAAACGAAGCCACACAAAGCAGCTGTCATGTGCAATTAAAATCAAGTCATTTGGCCTAATAACTAAGGAGAAAAGACTCAAACATTGAAGAGATGTCTTTCTGGAAGCCCGCAAGAAGTTTAAAGGCCTAATCAATCTAATACAAATCCTTCAGTCGACCGATTGGTGAAACATTAACACTAAAGATTCGAGACTGTTATGAGAATATTCAGTGGTTACCCATAACATAATTTTAGATAATAATCGATTGAATGGGCAACCAATCGATCGATTAATAACGATACAATCAAAGATTTTGATCCTTATCCTCTGATTCATTCTTATCTTCACTCAACATCTTCAGCCGACTTCTCTACACTACAAAAGGTAGAGAACCACGACAGAAGTAGACATACATTCACAAGAAACAAGCGAGCTAATTAAAGGCCACAAAATTTTCATAGTTTCTTAAGTTCTTAAATTTCATGTGTTGTTTTCATCAAGTGCTGTCAAAGGGAGAAGTTCTCATCCCTTCTCTTCTGATTTGGAGAAGTTTTTTTAAACTCTTTTGAATTATACGATTGCATTTCTTTTTTTTGTGTTAATTGCCAGCATGCTTGACTAGTTTTGTAGTTAGGAATAAAAGTTTTTCAAAGGGAATCATGATTTGGTAAATAGGCAATACGATTTATGGCATTTAGTTATAGCATATTTTCTCATCAGTGAATTTAATATTATCATATGATTGATTGCGGCTAAGAAACCATTAGAGTAATTAACCTGAAAACTGATTTTGAAAGCTCTCATGACCATTTTCGGAGGAACAATTTAGTTCTAGTACTTTGCCTAGGTTAGGGACCGAAGACGCAAAACAATATTTTATATTAACATGGAACTCGCTAATATACACCGGCTAAGCCTAACAAAAGATACTTGAATAATAGTGATTCAAGTTCTTTAGCCTTTCTAGAAAATTGCATAAAATACTACCCTGGATAGTTCAAACTGTGAGCCCTGCAAATTACCTTGATTTTATAACACTTTTATTTATTTGATTAGTAATGTTTTATTTTGATGATTAGATTTCAGAAAAAACTGATTGATCAGTTAACTCACGGATCGATTGATTTGTCACTCAAAACTCATATTTGCTTCTTAGTTCGAGTGAATTCAAGTTTGATATTGCGTGCACTTTGGTTTTTGTGAATTCAACCCCTCAATCCTATTGCGGAAGTCTGTGCGCTTGCAGGAAATATTTTGGATTAAAAACTTAATCCTTATCAAGGTTTCTGATGCCGTTGTCGAGGAGCAATATCTGCATCAACACTATAACGACCAAACTTCAACCTAAGATTTTTCCTTTATTTAATTTTGGTAATTTTATTTGTTTTATTTTCTAATTTTTAGTTCTTTTATTTTTTTTCTACTTTTGTTCAGGTACTTAGCCATGTATCATCAAACGGGACACAATGGATCCAACGATGGTCCAAACATGCACTTCACATCATATATGCCTTACTTTCCGCGTCAACCCCATCACCCATGTCTCAAACCTTCGATCCTTATCAACCTAATAGGGAAAATAATCACATGTTCCCACCTCCTCGTCCAGCTCAACCTGAATGTTCCAGCAGGAGAATCGAAGAAATGCTCGAGCACATTCTCACTGAACAAGGGAGCCTAGAAGAAGGGATCAAAACAAGGCTAGATCGATTTCAAGGTGATTTAGGCAGAAAGTTCGACACTTTGGCCACCAAGGTAAAAGAAATTGAGGATGAAGTGGAAAATTTGGAAGAGATGATCCTCATGAACACCAAAGACCCCAGAGAAAGGAAAAGATAAATACACTTCATGAGGTTTCGGTGCAAGGAATGACAAGATTCAACATGAAGAATATCTCAACGTAGCCAACGACCGGACTTCAAGAGTTGAGGAACAAGTAGAATGAATTGAATCAAAGACGAAATAAGACAATGAACGAATCACCCAATCGATCTATACATTTGCTTAATCGATCGATTGTAGTGTGAAACATGTCAAGGAAGAGATTCAGATGCTCGACTCAAAACTTGGAAAACTAGCTCTCATAAAAACATGAAAATGAACCAACTAGATCACGCCCTTTAGAGACCTTTTTCAAACGACTTTGAAAAAAAATGCTGAAACTTTGAAAAGCTTTGCTGATCATTTTGATGTAGGTCATGACAAGGGAATGAATATGAAGGTAATGCGAGTTGATGGAGGAGAAGGAACATATGTGGGGGAAAGGAATAATCATGAGGTCCTTCATATTAACATGATTGATCGGATTCCAAACAAGGAAGGCTTTGATTTTTCATTCGACAAAGAACAATCATACATGGAGCACAGCCTAACCCAACCCGTAGAGTCTAAACTGCTGATCGAACCTGACTCCCTTAAAATCATTGAGAAACAAGTAAGAAGAATCTGTCCTTAATTCTCATTTGAAAAATTGGGATATTTATCCATTGCAGGATTTTCTCTATCTATATGAGGATCCATAAAAAATGATTAGAAATCTCTTTTATAAGATCAGTAGAGACAATTTCGCAGCAATGAAGATGCTTAAAAAGAAAGACGATCCATGAAAGTTCATGATTCTTTCTCGATTGATGGTCAGACCTTTGAAAACAACTTGTTTGATCCAGGAGCTTTCATAAATCTCATGTCAAGAGCCAGTGCTGACATGCTTGGAGTCAATGACATCCGCAGACCACCTCAGGTTGTCTCGCTAGCTGATACATCACCATGGAATATCTTAGGAATCACCTATGATATCATTGTTCGAGTAGGAAATACATTTGTTTCTAATTATGAATTATGACCCTAGAGTTGAAGTTACAATCCTGCTTGCTAGGCCATTCTTGCATTCTTAATTTAGTACAGTCATTAACATGGTCAAGATAAAAGCGTGTGTTTCACTCTTGTGGATAAGATAACTCATTATCAGCCACTAAAAAATTGCTTCCACGCCAATCAATGAGAAAGGAGGCTGTTTTTACTTTCAAGGAATTCCATGACCCCAGATGAAGCCAAACACGAAACACAATGTAACAATATTTAAGCTCCTCTTTCTTCATTAATGGCAAGGTTTCAGATTTTTCGTGCTTGAGTTTCTCTTGTGATGAGTAAGCTAAGAAACTAGTTGTTTATGGTTGTGTTTTTAGTTTCCTTACTTAAATTTGATGATTTTCATAAGAAATCTGAAAATTTGAGTTTCTAGGGTTCTTGAGAAATTGATGACAAAATTTTGGATGTAGGAGTGGACCTCAACATGTATAAGACTGTTCTCGAACGTTCTCACATTAACTATTGGTACCTCTTCCATGCTAAGTCACTCATTTGGACGATGTGAGCTACATGTCCGCTGCTCCCACTTATTCCCCGGAAATTCACAAAAAAATAGTTGCATGTTTCTTGACCCAAGCTTGACGCATAGAAGAACTTATGTAGATTTTTCATTCCAAGTCCAAGTTTCACTGAGAATCACGTTTCCGTCTCCTCCTCCTTACAACCGCCATCCGAGCACTTCTTAGGCCTTGATTGTAACCCTATAGAATGGCAACTTTGGGTTTTGTTGTTTTCCTTTTTCACATTTGCATCTCATGCATTACATTGTATATTATTAAATCTTAGAAAAATCATTGAAAATTTGCAAAAAAAAGTTTTTAAAAGAAATTAAAATGTTTATTCTTTCATTTAGTTGCAATTTATTAGGTTGCATGATTATCTTAGTTTGCATTATATATATGAGACAATGATCATGCAACCTAATATAATTTAGTACTTAGCTTTAGATGTGGATATTTTGATAATGCATATATATATATTTGGAAAAATGTTAAAATTATATTTTTTAAAAACTGTTTTGCAACTGCGGTTTAATAGAACATAGAAATTTTTGAAATTTTATAGATAATATAGGAGCAAGATAAGTCACAGAGGTGAAGCTAGTGGAGCAAGATACTATATAAATTTTTGAAATTTGATAATGCATTTACATTGCACTTCTGAACCGCGGAAAGCTTTCTAACTTATATATTTCATATCTTTGCTCTAGATTTCTCTATGTTATTATTATTACTCGTTTGAATTGAAACCAACTCCATAATATTGACTTTAATTTGAACCTAACTATCGTCCTTATGGGGTTTTTCATACCTCAACCATGGTTTACTAATATACATATTCAAGTCATCTAATTCCCTCTTTACCACTCTGTAAATGAATTGAATGACCATCTTCATCTTTAGGATGGTTCTATACACACTAAACCCAAACCGTTTCTTTAAGCCTTCATTACTTTTTTGAGTGAGGCCTTTTTACATCTTGTACAATCGAGCATAAAATCTTTCGAAATGGAAACATCAACTCCCTTCTTTCATTATCACTAGTCTCATTGGGTAGTCTAGGTGCGATTTCGGGTCATGAAGTTTCATGGGGCATGTTAAGGTTCTGATAGTGGGTTATTGGGATTTATTTAAAATGTGAGCTTTGTTGATGGAAGAAAAGTGGAGAGATAAAAGGATAAAGTTCCAAAATGGTTAGTGAAAGAGTAGGTGAAGTAACCTATGGAGTGAGTGATAAAAGTAAAAGTACTCTTGGAATTTATATGTTTAAATTTATAGTCATAAAAAGGTAAAAGAGGCCAAAGTAAGGCAAATAAGGAGTGAAGTAAAGAAAAATATGAAAGCAAGAGTAGGAACCAAAAGTGAAAAAGCTCCATATGAATGTAATTTGAAACGAAAAAGAAAGAGTGAAGTGAGTTTGTGGTTTTACAAGAAGAAGTGACATTGAGTGAATAAAGAGACCTTGTCATGGGTAGAGTGATTTACAAATAGTTTTTGGGTTTGGTAGAAAAATGGAACTATATTCATGTATGCATAAATTGTCTCCCTTTCCATTGCTTTTTTTTTATGGTAATAACAAGTGTATATTGCTTCATTGTAGACACTAGATGTTTTAACCACGTTCTTGTTTCAGATTGAGCCTATTTTATTACAAAACCGATTAAACTAGGTCAAATGCCCATTTGCAAGACCGCACACTTGAAATCTAAATGAATGTAGGAAGTTGGTGAATATGGAGCTCGTAGTTGAATATCATTTATGTTAGAGCCAAAAGATTTTAATTACAATTAGACTGAGATCATTGATTAAGTACATGGTTAACTAGTTGCACTGATTTGTATTATCCTAAATTGACATTTAATGTTATAGTAAAGAACCTCTTGGTTTTGAATGATCACTTTCTAACCTCTTCTCCGGTTTGCCTTTTGTTGTTTGGTTGTGGACAAATAAAAAGCAAGTCTGAGAAGTTGGTGTATTGAGATGCATTCTCATGACTTTCATCCACATGTATTTCAGTTCATCCATTTAGGCATCATATTAACCCATTTACATGCATTCTTGGTCTACATTTCATGTGAGCAAGATGAATTCAAGTAGGATGGAGGGAGTATTAAGAAGAATTGAGAAATTAAGAGCGTGGTCGATCACGAGGAATAAAACTCTCACCGTCATGTGGTGTATCCGATCGACCCAATTGGTTGATCAGATCACCCATTTATGCCTTATGTTTTGTTGATTTTCTTGGTTTGTTTGCTGTTGATGATTGTTGACTAATCCGAACCCTAATACTATTTAAGGAATTTTTAAAGAATTTTTATGTATCAAGTTGTAAGGAGCGTGGGGAAACAAGTATCTCTTGCCTCTCTTTGATCTAGAACATCTTTTATGGTATTTGGTTAGTGAAGAAAGGATTTATTTGATTCTCTTTTTAATCATTTCTTTCATTATGCTAAGTTTAGTTTAATCTATTGTTTTTGTTCTTTCAAGCATGTATGAATAGATGTGTTCTTTTTCTTTTCGAGATTAGTAGATTAGGGGAGGTTGATGGCTGATTGATGGTTATTAGGATTAGATTTATTGTTTCATGCTCTAAGCTAGTATTTTAGCTTGTACACCTAAACTTATTTCACAAGAAATATAAAAAAAAAAATTGATGAAATGTTTGAACCATATCCGACTTCGCTTGTCTTCCTTAACCAATGTAAGTTAAGTTGCGGAAATAGTGAATTTGGTAGACTCATTCACTAAAGATTAGTTTGTTACCTAATAAAAAAATGAAAATTTAGTGAATTAGGTAGTTAATAATGTGATTATTATCAAGGAATTGGGTCAATCAATGTTAGTGATCTATAGTTAGGATTGTTCTTGTTAAAGTATCCATCACTGTTTGCAGGGCCGGATTTGAGGAATCGAGGATTCGAGAATAAGAACAAATGGGAGCCTTTTTTTCTAACTGAAATTTTCTAACTGAAATTGAACTATAAAATAAATATAGACAAATTATTACAAAACATACATTTCATAACTATCATCTCCCCATAATCATCATTGCTAAGCTCAATACTTTTGTATTGAATCAAGTATCTTTGTAGTGTATACTAGAAACTGGGTCCGCGCTACGCGCGGGTATATCATCTTAAGTATATGTACTAAGTTATTAACAAATCGGCACGGTTAGATAATAAAGCAAAACGTATTGGTTGGTTACTAAGACTCATGTCCTAAACCCTTTTCTCAATCTCCTTTTGTTAGTTTTTTCTCCCGTCGCCTTCGTCTTCTCCATCTCACACCAATCTCGCCTTCCTCGTTTTATCATGACTCCATTATCTAAAAATTAGCATTCTCGTCTTCTTGATGGTTTGGTTTATTCAAGTAGAATCTCCGGACTTTTAGTGGCAATGATCAAGACCATGAAAGATTCAATCATGTTCCTCTTTGGTCTCTTCTCTTTCTCTGTTTTGGTCTCTCAGTCAATGGCAGAAAGAGTCAAACAAAATCATTCAATTCGATTTATGATACTTCTATGTACGGTCGTTTGCAGCTCAACAATGGTCTCGCTCGAACTCCACATATGGGTTAAGTTCAGTGGATTAGCTATTCTTAGCAAACTCCACCCACATGTTAATGAACAAAAGAAATATCGTGTAAACAATATAAACCAGATAATCACTATGGAGAAGTGTTTTGAAGTTCTATTTAGATATAAAAAGTAGAAAACAAAGAAAGACAAAAGGCCAATAATTACTGGTAAAACATGTATCCTTAAGCATACTCTTCAGAAAACAGTTGCCCACGAAATCCACCAGCCTTCTTGCGGTGCACTTGTGCTTCAGGATCTGAATAAGTAATTAATGAATGCATAAGCCAGTTTTTACATAGAGAAGCACATATTGATAAGACCAAGATGCTTTTAACATTATTAACCAAGGAACCTTACTTCAAAAAATAAACAATGTAAGTCACACAAACTCGTAACTTTAATGGTGCTAACAGTTGATACAAAAATTATAAACAAAATTCACAGAGTAATGAAATGCGGAGAAAGAGACAGAGCGATTGTTAACATCAATGAAGAGAAAATGGTAGAACTTGTTTGAAATGTCATCTATTGATCCCACTGCATTAATCTGCATAGAAAATGAATGGTATAAAATATCAAATGAACCAAAACATTTTTTATCAGTTTCTCCAACGTTCCAGATCCAAAATATAATTCAGAAGAAACGTACCCACGGATAGGAATGGAATGCTCCTTTGCTGCGGTAGCAATAACACGATATCTCAAGAGACTGTCTTCATATGTACAATTGATATTTGACATGGAGAACGACTCACAAGCGGATGCAAAGATTGCAACTTCCTTAGCACCTGCATATAAAGAAGCAAGCACCGATGTTGGTGTTCTTGATATAGATCACGAACTCTTTAAGAGCTTTAAGAGATAAGTTATACACACTTTTAGATTCGGTGTCAGAACCGGCAATCGCAGCCCATCTAGAGTACTCACTGCATCCATTACATCCTTTAAATATGCAAGCTACAAGGTGAAAATAGAAAAAAATCAGTAAGAATAGCTTCACGTAAGCACTTAAAGATATTGATTCTATAATTTAAATGGTGCTAGTATACATCCTCTACAATATCATAAACTTGGAAAGGTTGCATCCATTGTTTTTCCTATCAGAAGAAATTTGAGTAACTTCGTACCAATATCTATAGACCGTAACCAGCAATTATTTTTCCAAAATGATATACATGTCAATAATTTTTAGAGGTCCTTAATGTCGATGTAAATTGGCCTTTACACAATCAATTAACCTTTCACCAACTCACAACTAGCTAGTAGTCGAAGTATAGTTTGAGGATCGATCCACCGGGAAGAGGCATCTAACACTAGAGCTCGATCTATTCAAACCTCCTAATCAATGATAATTTGCTCCAAGTGAACATCCATATCCATATGCAATGCAACACTCAACAAAACATGTTTAAGGTCATGAGTCTCAAACAAGCATTATGCACATATCACCAAACCAATACCAATGGGAACATAAAATCTTGTTAAGCACAATTAATTAAAGACATGAGTTCATTCAATTCCTATTACAAGTCCTAGGTGATCAATCAAGGAAACGATTCAAGGTAGTCACAAACTCAAGACCTACACTAGGTGCATTTATGAGCTCATTAGAATCGTAATCATGCTCTAGGTAATCAATCAAAAACATAACCAAGAAACCATAAACTCAATAATTCATAATCCAAATTTCCATGTCAAATCCAAATAAATTCTTATTTTCATTAGTGACTATCAAAAATTGACAAGCATTAGGAATAAATTAAGAATTACCCAACATCAATTTCTCTTTGGATTCATCTCTAACATACATCTAAACTCATTTTCATGGCAAAATACAAGAAAGAGAAGCTTTAAGAACAAGAGAATCAAACTCATTAAATATCTAAATGGGGTCACACTTAACCCTAAAACAAGGTTCTAAGCAACCCAAATATACCTGAAAATCAAAGAAAACATAAAATGAAAGAGAGATGAGGATTTTAGAAACAAATCCAAGTATTGGAGACGGAGGAAATCTTCAAGTTCTTCAAAATTGATGCACAAATCCTCCAAATCCCCATGGCTTCGGGTCTTCTAGGCCTTTGAGGCATTCCCAAATGGTGTTTGCTCTCAACCCTAGCTTCCTTTTGCTTCACCAAGTGTTCCTCTCTCAAAAAGTAGGCAAAATCAAGGTTTTAGCTCAAATTCACAAACTGGGTCCGAAACAGGGTCGGATTCGGGTCTGGGTCGGATCCTTGTCAAACTGGATGAAATCTGGATCCACTCTGGTCAACTCTGGGTCAATTTTGGTCAACTCTGAACT
>OVAP01005000.1:0-13655 GCA_900406295.1 Aurinia saxatilis | reverse complement strand
GCCCAAACTGTGTAATTCATCGTGTTGAGCATTGGACACACAATAGAAGAACGTCCTCCTCCTTCTTTTGGTTTTGGCATTGTTACGGCAATGTTTCCCATCCTTTCTTCACGATCTTAATTTGCTCTGATACCAATTAAAGAATCAAAGTACTCAAGAACACAAGATTAATAAAGAATCACTCTCTTTATTAGCCTTAGAAAATTCCTCAAAACTAAAGCTTACAATCTTTCTCTCAATCCCCTTAGGTTTACCACAAACTACGGCAACTCATATATAAGCAAGAGAAGACCTATATTTCCTAAAACTTCTAATAGATCNAACACAAGATTAATAAAGAATCACTCTCTTTATTAGCCTTAGAAAATTCCTCAAAACTAAAGCTTACAATCTTTCTCTCAATCCCCTTAGGTTTACCACAAACTACGACAACTCATATATAAGCAAGAGAAGTCCTATATTTCCTAAAACTTCTAATAGATCACTTCTATTTCTTCTTATTTAGATATCTCCTAAATAAGATCTTTTCCTTAATCTTCTCTTGCTTGAATAACTTGCTCCTCAAGTTAGATTCAAGCTTACTACAACAAGGTTTAAGCTTTACGTGGTAAATGAAAAAAGTTGTTTCAGTAATGTACACGATTTTTTTGAGTTGGTTACAAATTCTGTCATATATACATCCTCTGATCTTGTGTGTTAAATGAAAGAAAGATTCGGCCTGTTTAAGTGGTGAATGAAGAAATTATTTTCCATAGTTAAATGATCTTTCAATTGGTCATACATAATCGTGAAGCTTAATCTTCAATGCTTATAAAAATTGTTGATCACTTTCAGGTTTTCACTTTGTATGGCGCCACAGTTGAAATCGATGGCGTTGCACAAACGGAATGCACATCATACGAGGTAAGGTTTTGGTTTCGTCCACACTAATGAAAGTGGCAGCGTGTTACTACCTAACATTGTCGCGCTTCTAGACACCTATGGTCAGCTATCTTAAAGTGCACAACTCTCCACAATTACAAAGATCTCGTGTTAGCTCCTCTTCAAGTTATTATGTATCTTCACAGGTATGTTTCTTCTTCTTAAAGATCATTTCCATTTCTATCCATGTAGCAACTTGAAGTTGTGGGGTGTTTTTTTTGTACGGTTTTGCTTGATGCAGGGACCAAGAATTATCATTGTAGGAACTACAGATTCTGGGAAGACCACCTTAGCTAAGATGCTTCTTAATTGGGCAGTTAAAGATGGTTGGAAGCCAACATTTGTTGACCTTAATGTCGGTCAAAGTTCGATATCAATTCCAGGAACTATAGCATTTACTCTTGTCGAAAGGTCTTTGGATCCCATTGAAGGGTTTCCTCTTCATAAGGCTCTTGTGCACTACTTCGGTCACACTACACCGACGTACGGACATTCTGATTCTCATGCATTCTTAGAGTCTTGATGTTGTTATAACTTGAAATTCTTGTACTCTGATCAGTGTCAACGTTAGACTGTACAAAGACCAAGTTGAACAGCTTGCTCGAGAATTAGAAGAAGAGTTTTCTGGAAATGCTGAATCTCGAGCTTCTGGTATGGTAATTGACACAATGGGATGGACCGACGGTATTGGTTACATGGTAATTTTCTGTTTCTTTTCGTAAGAGAAAGGATTTGAACCCCACGTTTTCTGATTTGATACCTTGTTTTCAATTTGCAGCTACTAGTTCATGCTATAAGGAACCTTAAAGCATCTGTAGTTATTGTCCTTGGACAAGTAATACTACTAAGCTCTCTTATCCGACTTTATTTTTTCACTAGAAACCTAAGTAAATGCTCTCCATTTGATTTCTCTCATTTGCAGGAGGCAAAACTCGTCAATGATCTAAATAAAGCTTTCAAATACAACAAGAATGTACAAATCTTGAATCTTGACAAGTCAGACGGAGTTTTCGTTAGGAACTCTAATTTTCGCAAAAACTTGAGAAACGATAACATTCAGGTAGAGTTTTAATTTGCTTTATGCAGTCGGGATTCTTTGTGTTTGATGAAAGCATTTGCCCTTATGCGCAGATTTACTTCCATGGAATCACCAACGATCTCACGGTCTACACCAAAATCGCCAAGTTCAGTGATGTGCAAGTATATCAAATCAGTAATTTGCAAGAGAGGTCAAGATCTGACCAACAGAGAGGAAATGGTCACCCTTTGGAGATCACAACTGTGAAAATTGACAATTATCTCTGCAATAAAGTTCTTGGCATTTCATACGCGAAACAGCCTAACAAGATCATTTCAAGGTGATATCTCTAACTTTTGTAAGATTAAATTTAAGCTATAGTATTAATGTAGGAATGATTAAACCTGTAAAATTGTGTGTTTGTCATTTATGCAGCATTGTTGCTGGATTTGTGTGGATAAAAGGGATTGATATCGATGAAGAAAGAATAACATATGTCTCTCCATCTGCTGCGGAATTGCCTAGCAAGATTCTGATCATGGGGACTTTGACATGGCAGGGGTAGGGACCGTTGAGTTGGTGTTTGAATTGATAGTCCTAACTTTATTTTTCGACTTTGTTGATTAAATCCCATTAATTAATATAACAACATTCAACGGATAAAAATAGTTTTTTTTTTTGNAAATCCCATTAATTAATATAACAACATTCGACGGATAAAAATGGTTTTTTTTTTTGTACAAACCAAGCACAAGGAGGTTTGTGCATGCAAACACACCGGGACCAAACCGAGAAGGATCAATAAACCAAAAAAAAATCGGTGACTCAAAAACAAGATTCCCGGATCAAAAGACACGTAGAAACCTCGGATTTGAGAGAAAAAGTGAAAGAAAATATCTAGAAGAAGATCCGGACAATAGATCTACAAATCTGGTCAGATCTAGAAATAGATCCGCTCAGCCAAATAGAAAAAAGCACTGATCTTTTCCCTTTGATCCAAAGTCGAAAAAGAGAAAACAAAAACGAAAGAAATACAGTCCGATCGGTGTCGGCAGTCAGAGACCACCGATCACCGGCCGGAAAACACTAGAAAAGACAGTGATTTTGTTCTAGAGGATAGAGAGAAGGGAGAGAAGCGATAAGAGAGAGAGAAAGTTAGAACGTTTTGATTAAAATGGTTATTTTGAGGGAAAAAATATATAATTACAATGTTATGTAGTAAATAATGTTTTAATCAGATCTGTAACTGTGATACACTAACAACAGAATATATGTTTGTGATATTATCTGGTATAAAATCTAGAATAATCTAAAATTTCATGTTATAGATAGTTATAGATCTTGTAACAAATGAGCAGTTTTGTTATTGTGACTAAGTGAAAAATATGGCTAACTTAGCGATGCTCGTAACTCTTCTGGTTCCTCTAGCTCTCTTCCACAATTCTCCATTGGTTCAATCTCATTCTTTCAATGTTCTTAATTATGGAGCAATCGGAGAAGGGTATTCTGATGATACAAAGGTTTGTATNCATTGGTTCAATCTCATTCTTTCAATGTTCTTAATTATGGAGCAATCGGAGATGGGTATTCTGATGATACAAAGGTTTGTATTTTTGTCTTGGTAAATTTCTTCATATATATATATATATGAAAATTCACAAGCCAGATTATATAAAATTATTTAATTGTCTTATCATCTGTTGCTTCGTTTTTCCCTTGATTTTATTTCGTTCATTGGAGCTATTGTTTATTTCTTACAGTTTTGTATATGAGAAAGAGATAATACATATTTGTCTTCTCAGGCATTCGAAGATGCATGGGAAGATGCATGCAATTACATTGGATCCAAATCAACAATTTATATTCCTCAAGGAAGAACATTTCTTCTTCAGCCTATTGGATTTCGTGGTCCTTGTAAATCCAACAAACTTATTTTCTCGGTATATATACATGTTTTAACATTTATCTTTATTTATTATTTTTTAAAATTGACTTACATAAACAACATCACAATTATGNATTGGATTTCGTGGTCCTTGTAAATCCAACAAACTTATTTTCTCGGTATATACATGTTTTAACATTTATCTTTATTTATTATTTTTTAAAATTGACTTACATAAACAACATCACAATTATGTACCGGTATTTTTCAATTATAGATCAGTGGAAAGTTAATTGCTCCTGAAGATCCGTACCAATGGAAATGCAATGAAGATCAGTGTCATAAGTGGATTGAGTTTTCGCATATAAATGGACTTTTTATCGACGGCCATGGTACTCTTGA
This sequence comes from Aurinia saxatilis, assembly GCA_900406295.1. Lineage (NCBI taxonomy): Eukaryota > Viridiplantae > Streptophyta > Magnoliopsida > Brassicales > Brassicaceae > Aurinia > Aurinia saxatilis. Next base: position 9,429 of record OVAP01005000.1, on the reverse strand, counting down.
TGGCCAAGGACAGAAATGGTGGTCGCTAAATTGCAAAATATATATACAAGTAAAGCCCCTTTTCAAAATTTTATTTGTGCTTAGTATATTATTACCTCTTTATTTTCTTCTATTCATCTAAACCCAAAAACTTTTGTTTTGCTCTATAGGCATGCCTCAGCAGACCACGGGTATGTAACTTACTTGATAATTTACAATTCAATAATTTATGAGTGATTTTGTTTTTCATTTTCTAGGGTGTGGTCATATCACATTCGAGTAATGTGCATGTAAGCAACATTATGGTTAAGGACAGTCCAAATTTCCAAATATCTTTACAAGATTTGGAATGGGTTTCCATTAAACAACTCACCATAACTGCGGATGGTCATAGCCCCAACACTGATGGCATCCACATTCAGCGTTCTCAGAATGTTCTCGTATACAATAGTAACATTCGTACAGGTGATATTATTGATATTTTGAAGGTCTATTTCATTTGTTTATATATGCATACAGGTAAAAATGTGCATGTGTGTAGTTTAAGAATATTAATTGATATATAATATAATAATACATAGATAGCAATTCGATTTTTTTTTACCGCAATTCGATTTACAGTTTGGCTTTGGTCCATTTTTTTTATTTTCTTAAAAAAATTATAATTAGTNATTAATTGATATATAATATAATAATACATAGATAGCAATTCGATTTTTTTTTTACCGCAATTCGATTTACAGTTTGGCTTTGGTCCATTTTTTTTGTTTTCTTTAAAAAATTATAATTAGTGCACATTCTTGTAACACGATCGAGCTTGTCTCCTCCCGAGGTGGGATTATTGGTGTCATAATCTTCGTCGGATTTGAAGGCTTCCTCTTCAATCATCATACATAGGTATGGTTTGAATACTTCCTTAATAGCATTGCAAAAGGCTTTAGGATTTTTCTCTGGCTTCCCGGTATGTACACCGCTTTGACTCTTCAGTGCTTCGGCTGTTTGAGTAATTTGAACCTCCACTTTCTTCACATGAAGTGAGACAGCTTCGAACTTTCCGTTGCGTTCCTGATAAACACCATTTTTTTTTCTCCGATTTATTTAATTTCTTTTTTGGCTCTGCCTTGTCGGAGGAGTATATCAGCTCATTTTTGTTCAAACGAGAGCTTTTGAGCCATTGTTCCTAACTTTTTCCGATTAAATGAATACATATTTGTTTTTTTTATTATCACTTTTTATTATACATCAGAACAAAACAGACATAAGCCGACAAACGATGGGAAGTCCCCAGAATCAAGTGCCGACCAACCAAGAACCTGTCGGAGACAGATTACACACCCTTCCCAGTTCAATCCAAAACAAAATCCAGGAAAAACAAACCCTATATCTAATGCATAAACCCAAACCCAATTCCATCAATACAGTTACCCAAATCTGTTAACATCAAACATAAATAAACCCCTGGATTGAGAATTAGAACTACTTCAAGACACTGCTAAGGTTGAACAACCGGAACTACCTTTTCCAAACTAAAAAAATATACGATCTTGTCCTAATCTGATGTAGAGGCCCCAATCGGTTGAATCTTCGAAGGATCGACTGACAAACCTATCAGAACTGAGGACAAACTCCTTAAGAGAAAATGGAATTGACATGCAAGAATCAAAAGAAAGGGAAAAGGGTTTAATGCAAAAAAACACCCTTCAACTCGATTTTTTTTTGCAAGTTTACCCTCGACATTGGAAAAATGCAAAATAACCCTTCTACTCAACTAAACCATGCAATATAATCCTTAAGCTATGTTTTGCAAATTTACCCTGTAAAAATGGCACAAAATAGAGAAAAAATGGCACAATGTTTTTTAAAGATTAGTTTTGCTTTCTATTCAAACTTGCAACATGTTGATGTTCTAATAGACGTGCAACCAATAAGCTAAGGAACCATTCATTAGTAAACTATCTTAAATTTATTTTATAGACTATATTTGACTTGTAAGTGAAAGTTATGTATTTTCCGTGAATTGTACAATGAATATTGCTCTTGATATATAGTACAAAAGTTGCCCAAAGTTAGGGATTCTAAAAGATACTGAGTCCTAATGAAGATACTCAAATATCTATACATAGAATACAAAATATATTCATCGTTTAATACCCTCCCGCAGTTGCAGCGTTGGTTCCACGACGCCTAAACTTGACCGAAAACAGTTGAAGAGTGTAGTAGGAAGACTCTTCGTGAAGATGTTGGCATACTGAAGTTCAGAGGGGACATGGAACACACGAACCTGGCCGAGGTTGACCTTCTCGTGCACAAAATGGATGTCGATCTCAATATGCTTCGTGCGTTGGTGTTGGACCGGATTTGTGGACAAATAAACAGCATTGATGTTGTCGCAGAACACTAAAGTGGCGTAACGTAGGGGTCAATGCAGTTCAAGGAGGAGGTTGCGAATCCAAGTAGCTTCGGCAACAACATTGGCTACACCCTTGTATTCGGCTTTAGCACTTGATCGTGACAATGTATTTTGGCATTTTGATGACCATGAGACGAGATTGTTGCCCAAGTACACACAAAAAACTGAAATGGAGCGCTAGGTGGTGGGAGCCGGCCCAGTCTGCGTCTGAGTATGCCGTCAACTCCGGTTTTTAATTCTTGAGGAGTTGAAGACTGTGGCGTTTGTTGCCTTGTATATAACGCAACAGCCGCTTCAAGGCTGGGAGGTGATGGATGCGAGGGTCATGCATATGAAGACAGATTTGCTGGACCGCGTAGGAGATATCGGGGATGAGTAAAAGTTAAGTATTGGAGAGCACCTGCTAGACGCCAATAGCCTGTTGGATCAGGGACTTTTTCGCCTTCAGCTTCAGGAAGCTTCGACTTTAAGTCACATGGAGTGGTGCATGGTTTGCAGTCCGTCATGTTTGCTCGTTTAAGGATATCTTCAGCATATTTCTCTTAATGAAGAAACAGGCCAGCGTCATGGAAAGTCGCAGAGATGCTAAGGAAGTAATGGAGCTGCCCTTCATCGGTCATGTCAAATTCTTGCTTGAGAGATTGAATGATAGATGTGAGAGCAGTAGAAGAGGAAGCTATGACAATGATATCATCGACGTAGAGCAGCAAATATGCAAGATCAGTGTGGTTCCTGTAAACAAAGAGACTAGGATCACATTTGCTTTGCTGAAAGCCAAGGTTAGTTATAAACCGAGTGAAACGAGCATTCCAGGCACGTGGTGCTTGTTTTAGGCCGTAAAGGGAGCTTGCAAACATGATGTGGACGATTAGAGTCAACAAAGCCAGATGGTTGAAACATGCAAATCGTCTCTTCGAGATCACCATGGGGGAAGGCGTTCTTGACATTGAGTTGATGTATAGGCCAATGTACAGCAAGAGCAACATCCAAGACAGTCCGTATTGTAGCTGGTTTCACGACCGGAGTAAAGGTGATGCGATCCACCCAAGGAAAGGCACTCTGAAGTTGAGAAAGAGATAGTCCTTGCTGCAATGAACCGGTGAAGATCCACTGACAAGGGATGTGGAACGAATGGTCGCACAGAAGTTGCGGAAGGCTTCTGATTTGTCGGGTGATCCCTTGGATATGACGCACCAAGACGGATCGATGACTCCTTGGATATGACACACCAAGACGAGAAAGAAGAGAATCACTCTCTAAGGTTCCAAAAATATTTATCAAAGACTTATCTTTTTATTCATGAAAACGGGCTCTATAAATAGAGAAAATACGTCAATAAACGTCCACATAAATAACTCAACATGCAGAGCATCTAAGAAAATGAAATTTGACTCTCAATTGCATGGAAGAGAGAAGAATAAACATAATTAAATGCATTGTTTTACTATGGACGAAAATTGATATTACTAGATTGTTTTTGGGCTGAAACCAATTTTTTGGACTTCTCTGATGGATCATGATTCTAGAATAGGTCGGTTTGTAGCTTTAATCATCCTGGTTTTGTCGGAATCCTCCAATGAATGCACACATCTCTGAAACAGGTACACTGGAAATCACCTGACTTGTAAATCGCATATCTCATTTATTTGAACTTCTTTTGATATGATTCTTCTTGGATATGTCTTGTAAATGAGTTGAGAATATTCTCCAATTGGTTTAATGCTTTTTATCGTCATGTTTCAGAATATATGCCTCAAACAGTGAGCATATGTCCATGCGGGTCTGATTGGAATTGTGCATCGGTTTGATTGAGCTCTAGTCCAGCGATTGGTTTGATGTCTTCTTCAAAAATATATTTACTACTTCTCATGATCATATCAAAAGGTCTCTTCAAAATCCACACCTGGTTCTTGAGACTTTCTATTGGCAACCAACCGAGCCTTGTGTCTTGCTAAAGTGCCATCAGCTTTAAACTTGTGTTTAAAAAGCCACATAGATCGAAAAATATTGACATTAGAAGACGCGGAACAAGATCAAAAGTGCCATTTTTAATAATAGCATCATACTCATCAGTCATAGCCGCATTCCAATAAGGATCGGACAAAGCTTTGAGATGGCTGGTGGGAAGGTCAGAGAGAATGTGAGTATAGAGAGAAAAAAGATGTCGAGGTTTGGTGATGCCATGCTTCGAGCGAGTAGACATGACATGTTTTTGTGGTGCCGGTGGTGAAGGGGCAGAGATGATAGGTTTAGGACTGGGTGGGGGAGTTGGAGGTGGAGGTGTCGGAATAGGTGGTGAAGACTGGAGTATGGTTTTTAACATTGGAGACGGTTCATCATCGATGTTGAGGAACTCATAATCTGTTTCGTTTGGTGGAGTGGGGGACAGATAAGGGAAGGTGGACTCATCAAATGTAATATGACGAGAGAGAATGATCTTTTTGGTTTTAAGATCAAGATAACGATATCCACGATGATTATGTGGATAACCAAGAAAGAGACAAGGGGTGGACCTTGGTGAGAGTTTAGGATTGTTGTTGTAATTGATGTTTGGAAAAAAAGACAACCAAAGATCTTTAAATTGGAGTAAGAGACGGGTTTTTGAAAGAGAATGGAGAAAGGGATGTGGTTCTTTATGGATGAAGAATGGAGCAAATTCAAGATGTGAACAGTGGTGTGGAGAGCTTCAACCTAGAAGGAAGAGGGAAGATGAGCTTGAAAGAGAAGGCAGGAGAAACGGAAAGTGATTCCTTTGGAAGCAAAGAAAGTATGAAAATGAGGATTTTCATACTAACCACCATTATCACATTGCAGAGATTTGATGTCTTTGTGAAACTGAGTTTTGACATAAGTTTGAAAGTGAACAAACTTGTCAAAAACTTCAGATTTCCTTCGAAGTGGATACACCCAAAGGAAATATGAGTAATGGTATAGAAAAAGCACATAGTATCGAATGCCATTAAGGCTTTAGACAGGGGAAGTTCAGACGTCCGAATGGACAATATCGAAAGGAGAATGAACAATCGTTTGTGATGAAGAGAAAGAAGATTTTATTTGTTTCCCGAGTTGACAGATAGTATATATTGGAGAAATAGTACTTTTATTACACTGTAAAGCAGAGGGGGAAAGTAAAAGCCTGAGAGTGTCGTTGCCTAAATGGGCAAGACGGTGCCAATTATCAGAGGAAGTGACAACGAGAGTAGAGAAATGAGTAGCTGCATTGTCGGAAGAGAGAAACACGGGATAAAGATCTTCGGTGCTATTATTGCGGAGTATTATTCTCTGAGACTGAAGATTCTTCACAGAAAAGCCAAATGGGTCAAATTCAATAAAACAAGAATAATAAAACGACAAACATAGATAAGCTCGTTTCATAGAAACGCAAGACGAGCTCGTCACACCCTCGTGTATTCAGGAAGACTTCACGCAAGACGAGCTCGTTTTCATAGAAACGCCGAGGGCAAACGTGTGAGTTGTAGTATCAAGCTGTTTTCTGCTGATAATTCTGGAGGCGGACAAGAGCGCAGTCTCTTTTTTCATCAAGGAAATCGAGTTGGTCCAACAACATGATGTTGTTAAGTTTTTCATCTTGTGGAGCAAATTGATGACGAAGACCGGGGAACTCTATCTTCGCGGGAATTACGCATTTAGAACCATAGACAAGGGCGAAGGGGGCCTCACCAGTAGGACGTTGCAGAGTTGTTCGATGTGACCAGAGGACCCCGTCTAGCTCCTCGGCCCACTTGCCTTTTTTGGCGTTTAATCTTTTCTTAAGTCTGTCAACGATTGTTTTATTAACTACCTCAGCTTGTCCGTTACCTTGTAGGTAACGGGGAGTGGACTTGGTTTGGCGAATCTTCCATTTTTCACAGAATTCTTCGAGCCGAGCCGAGATAAATTGAGATCCATTGTATGTGATGATCTCATGAGTGATACCATGTGTGCAGATGATGAACTTCCAGAAGAAAGTGCTCTACTTGAGCGTCTTTGATGCTGGCATAAGATTCAGCCTCAACCCACGTAGAAAAATAATCCGTTAAGACAAGGAAGAGTTTCTTGGTCTTGAAATTAGGCATAGGACCAACGATGTCCATTGACCATCGCATGAATGGGTAGGGAGACAACACCGAGGATAAAAGTTCAGCGGGCTGATGTATCATCGGGGCATGTCGCTGAGACTTTTCATACCTAGTGGCATACTGCTCGCAATCGCTAAGCATCGTCAGCCAGAAGAAATTGTGGGTTTTGATCTTTAAGGCCAGACTTTGACCACTAGAATGATTGCCGCACGACCCGTCGTGAACTTCCTGCATGACGCGACGAGCTATTTCTCCTTCGATACAGCGGAAGTGGTCCGGAGGAGGCCCATTTGTAGAGTTTTCCTCCCGTAACGGAATATCGACCGGCCTGGGTTTTGAGCTTTCGCGTTGCCCTCTTGTTCGATGGGGCCGTGCCATTCGTGATGAAATCTTTAAGTTTGTCGATCCACTGTGCGTCACATCCATAAGCAACAGAAGAGTTTTCCAGGTGGTCGATCTCCATTTGTATGGGATCAACTTCTCCTAGGCTTCAAAATTGAGCCTGAAGGACTGCTTAATGATCTCTCCGTTTGGAGCAGTGAGATATATCCCGATTCCCGATTCTTGTTTGGAGGACGATCCATCTGAGTGAAGGGTCCAAGACGGACGTTTAATCAGTTCAGATGTTTCTCCAGGCGTTAAGGGCGAGTTGATGGGCTCGATAGACGCCGAGGGAATATCCAGTCCTTCCATTGGAGGGTTTTTGTCCTCTGGGAATGTCGTCATCGTCTACTTCTTCGGCGAAGTCGGCTAAAACAAAATCAGCGAGAACCTGAGCTTTGGTTGCGGTACGTGGTCTATATTCGATGTCGTACTCGCTGAGTTCGATGGCTCACTTGGCGAGACGACCTGACTGACTTGGGCTGTGTAGGATCGCGCGCAGGGGATATGTGGTGAGAACGACGATTGTATGGGACTGGAGTATGGGCGTAGCTTCCGTGCCGAAATAACAACTGCGAGCGCCAACTTCTCCATTAGCGGGTAACGCGTTTGAGCGCCTGTCAAATATTGACTGACATAGAAGACTGCTCGCTGCTTGTTATTCTCTTCTATAATCAAAGCACTGCTGACTGCGGCAACATATACGGCGATGTATAAGAACATGGGCTCTCCATGCATAGGTTTTGAGAGGATTGGAGGAGTCTTGAGATATTGCTTCAGTTGTTGAACGGCAACCTCGCACTGGTCAGTCCATAATATCATATTTGTATCGCGAAGAGTCTTATAAAAGGGGAGTCACTTATCTGTTGATCGCGAAATGAACCGGTTGAGAGCAGCTACTCGTCTCGTGAGTCGTTGGATATGCTTTGCCTTCGTTGGTGATTTCATGGATTTGTAGCCTCGATCTGCTTGGGATCTGCCTCGATTCCACGCTTAGTGACAAGGTAGCCAAGGTCTTCTCCTGATTCTACTCCGAACCGACACTTTTGTTGGATTGAGCTTCATGTTGTAAGAATTAAGCTCCTGAAAACACTCAGCTAAGTACAGGACATGGTCGGCAACCCTCACAGATTTAACCAACATGTCGTCGATGTAGACTTCCATAGTCTTGCCGAGTTGTTTTGCGAACATTCTATTGACCAGCCGTTGGTATGTAGCTCCGGCGTTCTTCGGTCCGAATGGCATGACTCTATAGCACTAGGTGCCTCGATCTGTAAAGAACGTCGTTTTGTCGCGATCCATAAAGTTCTGATTATAACCAGAGAATGTATCCATGAAGCTCAACAGTTCATTTTCGGCGGTAGCTTCCACAAGTCAGTCGATATGCGGAAGCGGGAAACTATCTTTGGGACACGCCTTGTTCAAGTTGGTAAAGTCTACGCACACTCGCCACTTTCCATTCTTCTTTTTTACGACCACCGAGTTCGCGATCCAATCTGGGTCCTTAGATTCCATTATGGATCCAACCTTCAGTAGGCGATCGGCTTCGGCGTTGACCATTGCAGCTCGTTCATCGCCTAGCTTACGTCTTTTTTGCTTGACCGATTTGAAAGAGGGGTCGACATTCAGCTCGTGACATGCAGTTTCCATACTGATGTCGGGCATATCCTCAGCAGTCCAGGCGAACGTGGTCACGTTCTGTTTGAGTAGTCTGATGATCTCTGACCGAAGAAGGTCCTGAAGCTGACTGCCGATTTCCACGCAGCGTTCTGGGTGCTCGTCGTCGATCGGCACCGATACTACGGGGTCTCCGCTTGTCGGCCCTTTGGGAGACTCCACGAGCTGTAATTACTATAAGACAATCGACAGTTGTTTATCGTCGCCGTGATCTGTACGACTCTTTTTTGCCTCGGCCACCGGTCTTCGGTCGGTCACAGGGGATCTGAATTTGTGTTCGGCCAATAGGCAGGCCCTGGATTCTCGCTGGCTTCCACAAATCGTCCCGATCCCCATCGGTGTTTGGAATTTTACGCACAAATGGTAAGGAGATAGAACGGCTCTCATCGCGTTTAGCCATGGTGCGCCGAGTATGATGTTGTAGATGGTCGGATGGTCAGCGACAGAGAAATCCACAAAGAACTGGGAGCTTGATCGTTCCCAGCGTCATCGTCGTCTCCCCAGAGAATCCTTTCAACGGCTTTGGACTCGGAGTCACCTCGATGAGAGGAACGTTCATTCTTCGGAGGGTTTTCCGGAATGTCACATCCACCGTGCTTCCTGTATCGATGAGGATCCGGGCTACCTCGAAATCATTGACGAGGAGTTCAATTACCAGGGGCACATTATGAGGGCGAACGATCCCTTTGGCGTCTCTGGCTTCGAAGAACATGCTATGATCGGGGATGTCGTTGTCAGCTGTTACTCTGGAGATGGAGTCGGCCTGCCTTTGGAAGGCTTTGATGGAAGATACCGTATCAAAACAGTACTATGATCCACCCATAATCATATTAATCCAAGGTCGAGGGCCTCGTTGCTGGTCACCTTCCTCTCCTCTATCGCGTTTTGCTGCATCATTCTTCT